>CAUYSK010055168.1:0-73632 GCA_963575035.1 Avahi laniger | reverse complement strand
AGCTACTTGGGAGGCTGAGACAGTAGGATTGCTTGAGTCCAGGAGTTTGAGGTTGCTGTGAGCTAGGCTGACGCCACGGCACTCGCTCCAGGCAAGAGAGTGAGACTCTGTCTCAAAAAAAAAAAAAAAAAAAAAAAATTGTTACAGTAACAGATTATAAGCTACCAAATAAAAACCCATGAATCCAAAATGTATAGATGGAAAGTTTAATGCATAATAGGGTATTTATGGCTCCAAAATCCTCCTCACAAAATACTTATTAATTGCAAAGGGGAGAAGAGTGACTTTGCAGTAGAGAAGGGTGGCAGACACCCGCTTAACCAGGGGATCAAGGTTAACATCACCGGGAATGGAGCAAATTGAAGCTACACACCGCCTGCTGGGATGCACTGAGAACATGCACCGTCTCTGTGATACTCCTACCAAAGATGCATGAATTGAGTCAAACAGTAAGGAAACTCAAACAAATCAAATGGAGGGACATTCTGCAAAATAAACCGGCCTGTAATATTCAGAAGTGTCCAGGTCATGAGAGTCAAACAGAGAGAGAGAGAGAGAAACGGTTCCAGTTTGAAGAGACATGACAATTACATGCGAGGCGTCATTCTGGATTCAATCGTTCTGTAAGAAAGGACGTTATGGGGCACCTGGTTAAAGTCAAGCATTATGTGGGGATTAGATGGTAGAAATGGGTCAATGTTAATTTTCTAATTTCCACTGCTGTCCTGCAGATACAAAGGAGAATGTTTTGCTCGTAGGAAACGTACACTAACGTAGTTAGAAGTGAAAAGAATTTAAAAATAAAAAGCAGATTCCTAGGCCCCCTCAGTAATCACACACCCTGGGGTGGGGCCTGGAATCTGCATTCTAACAGGCTCCAGGACACTTCTGGGCCACACTCAAGCCCGGGAGCCACTCACTGCCCTGTGCCCTCCTGCCAAACCACTTTCGTAACAAAGACCCAAGCAAGAAAAATAATCTTCCTCATGACCCTGTTCAGAAAACAAGTAGTCTGAGTACTTTTCCTTTCTTTCCAGTAGTTTTCTCTAACAAGACAGGCCACGGGCTGCCAGGAGCCTCAAATTCCAGGAAGTCTGTATTTCTCCTTGGCTGTTCTCTGGCTTGAGCTGTGTGGCATCTCATCTCTGCCAGCTGGAGGGGACGGGGAGGAGGTATTACGGTTGCAAAAAGCTTGTTTGATTTTTAGTGCTGTCTCTCCCCCAGCCCCCTCACCATCGTTTCACTATTTTATAAACTCCATCTCATTAGCCACCTGGCCAGTTCCACTCACAACGGCACGCTGGCCCCTACATTTCATACCCAGTGAGCCAGGGAAATGGCCCAGTAACTCATGAAGATAATTAACTGCAGATGACACACACCTAAAATATACTGAGAACAACGGGAAAATCTCGGGGTTCCAAATGTAATTGCCAGAATCATACTTGACTCAAAACTCACAGAAGTTACTTCTCGGCGCACGTATTTATCAAGGAGGCAGCTCACTGCAGTCCTTTGTGCCATTAGAAAGTGTTTGCTTTGAGGTCAGACAGGCCTGGGGCGAATGCTCACTCTGCCTCTGAGTGACCTTGGGCAAGTCACTTAACCACTTTATCACCTATGAAGTAGGTACTTTTGTCATTCCACTTCAGAAACTACAGAGAGAATTAACATGAGAGTGTGTGTATAAATATAAATATATGTAAAGTATCTGGCATAGGGTCGGAACTCAGTGTTAGATGCTGCTAGATTATCGTCATAATTATTCATAAATTGTGAACCAGGGCTCCACTGTCTTTATTTTCTAAACCAAAAAAATCTATTTTCTCCTGGAGAGTGAGGGCTAGGGAAGAGCTTGGAATGATGCTCAAATCCTCGTCTGGAAGTATTTCCACGTCGGGCACCCAGCCCACGTCCTCTGCCCCCGGCACCTCCTGGCTCACTCCTGCGCAGCTGCCGCGGCCTCGCCTCCTGGGAAGGTCTGTCTCATCTCCTCCGGCTCCGGCCCCTCTAGGAACGTGGCATTTCCCACGTTAACTGGGCTGAATTGGGCTTCCATGAAGCCAGTTTTGGACACTCTAAGGTACCCCACGTGACAGCTTACCTGCTGGAGGAGTGACTGCCAACAGCACCACTGCAGGCGAAGGAAGTAAACAGAAGAATGGACACCCAAATAAATCCCCTCGAGACAAACAGACAATAGGGACAAACAGGCAGGAGGAGCAGATACAAACTGGCAAACTGCTTCCCGATGGGCCCCACGAAGAACACGGAGCAGAAGGCAGAGCCCAGGCCCAGAGGAGCCCGGGAGGTAACAAAGGCAGGAACAGGCTGGGGGATACACAGCGGGCATCGGTGAGCGCTGCGGGTCGTGAGGAAGCAGAGAGCACACGCCCGTGGGAAGGGGTGTCCACGACTCCACACCAGGCACAGGAGTATGGCCCCATGCTGCCAGCCCTTCCAGCCTTTTAGGAGCAGCGGGGAGTCAAAGATCTTTAAACACTGATCCACAATTTGTTACCACATCTCGCGTGCCAAACACCACGCATCTGTGTGCCACTGTCTGCCCAGGGCCACCAAGTGCTGCGTCTGCTCTTGACTCTGACCTCTTGGCACCGAGTTCGGCCATCAGTGAGATCAGACGTCTGCTTGCTCGTTAGTGTCCTTCTATTAGGCCAAGAGGAAATGGATTACAAGCCCTTGAGATCCTGTCAAACACACACAACCTCAATGTCATCGTGAGGAAACGGTGGACAAACCCAAACCAAGGGACGTCCTACCAAGCAATCGGCCAGAAGAGGAACGCAAAAAACGTCAAGGTCATGAAAGACAACGGAGCTGCGAGGCATTCCAGATCAAAGGCAACTGCAAGGCCAGATCCTGGATCGGCCAGCGAGAATAGCCGTAAGAGGCTTAACTGGCCCAACTGGTGAAATATGAATATTGACTACATATTACGTGGTCATATCACATCCGTGTTGTTTCCTGTATTTTATCATCACACTGTAGTCGTGTAAGAAAGTATTCTTGCGCTTAGAAAATTGCGCAGTTGAGTATTCAGAGGTAAACGGTCATGATGTTTGCAACTCCATCTGAGGAGGGGCGAAGACCCAGCACGGGTCCCCGTCTCGCAGTGGGAGGCATGGGGTCGGGGGCTGTCGTATGCTGCAGAGTCGTCACTGACACAGCGTTTGGAGAGGGAGACATCCCACATCTGAATAACAAGTTGAAAACTCAATTTGGCTCTTGAACAAGTCACGATCGTTTCATCCAATCTCAGCCTCTTGAGACCACAGGCAGGAAACATGGACTGTGAACGAAGAAGGATAAAAAGATGACGACAAAATACAACAGCGGAGGCCGAGGAGAGAGACAGAGAGAGAAAAAGAGAAAGGTTACCAAACGGGGTGTATTATCATCACACATCTGAGCTAAAGAACACAGCCCCCATGGCCCGTCTGGCTTGTAGACATGCTTCGGAGAGAGACAGAGACACAGAGAGACAGAGATGATTCTTTAACTAGGTGCAACTAATTAAAAATCAGGACATTTCCCTTAAAGATCTAGGTCTCTCTTGAAAAAGCCAAATGTCTGACCGCAAGGGGCCCAGGCAATCTCACGGCAGCCAGGGCTGATGCTGAGGACTTGCCAACCCCTTAGACGGGGCAAGCGCTGCCCGGTTCCCTCACAGGCTCCCCACTCCCTCGTCTCCCGGGGCTTGCTTTATCCACCTCCACCGTCCTCCCGGCCCCTCCAGGGACTCCAGGTTGAGACCCCTACTGCACATGAACTCTGGGAGTCTGGCAAATGCCACAGACAGATGTGGGCTGGGAATTTCAGGGCCAAATCAAGGGTATTAGGTCACCACAGAATTATAATTCCAGGTTCATATGAATTGCGTTTCCTGCAGTGGCTCATGGTTCAGCAACCACAGCAGGACTGTTACTGGCCTGCTCAAACGTGCACATTGCCCCAATGTTAAATCTGTCCCAAAGGATCTAGCAAATAAACATTTCTGAGGAAACACAATTATTTTCCCCTTGACAGCTAATGACTGCAAGAGTTGACAAAGCAAAAGAAAACAAGGCTCCCTCAAGCTGTCACTGCTGTTGGTCTACACTTGATTAAAACGTTTTTCTGCTATGTTCCATTCCACCGCACACTTTGGGGATGAATTACTGGAAAACTAAGGAAGACATTTCTACATGAAAGGAGTGTGTTCTCGGGCCTCCAGGCTCCAGCAGAAAACTCAGGAGAGCCAGAAATCTCTTAGGATGGCTGGCTGCAGGTTGGTGCCCAAGCGTGAACGGATTCTCAAGGGTTCTAGAAAGCTCACCAGGCACGGTGAGTTTGCAGACCAGGAGGGAACTGGATGCCATTTGTTAAAAAGGCGAATTGAAATTCTGAAAAAAGGCCACCAGCAGGAAGCTCCAGAAAGTCCTAATCTTTACTGTTTTTATGTGTAATGTGGCTGCCTCTTGACCTTAACCTCCTTAAAAGCAAGAACTTGGGCCTGCCCAATCTCTGTACCCACGACACCCAGGCACAGGGCACAGCCGCACAGAATTCAGCCTCAAGGACTGTCTGATGACATCCAGCCAAAGTAACGCATGAACCCTATTTGGATCCTGAATCTAGCAGGGGAAAGGCTATAAAAGACACTTTGGGAACAATCAGGGGATTGTGAATGTGAGCTCTGTGTTAGATATTGTGGAATTATTGTCCATTTTCTCAAGCACGATAATAATATTGTGGTAATGTAGGAGAATGTCCTTGTTCTTGGGAGATAAATGCAGAACAATTTAGGAGAAAAAAATCATAATGTCTGAAACAACTTTCAAAGAGTTCAGAAAAATATATACATATACACACATATATATCTATATATGGTATTATCTGTGTTTATTCACTTATTTATTTAGAAAAAGAAAATGAAAATAAAGTCAAATGTACAAAATATTAACAACTGGTTAATCTAGGTGGAGGGCATATGGACCCAAGTTTATCGTACTAGTTTTGTACTTTGCAGCAGGTTTGAAATTTTTCAAAATAGAAAGGAAATTTTTTGGAAAGTAAAAAATGTTTGATGGGTCAGGCACGGTGACTCACACCTGTAACCCTAGCACTCTGTGAGGCCAAGGCGGGAGGATTGCTTGAGCTGAGGAGGTGGAGAGTCTAGCCTGAGCAAGAGCGAGACCCCATCTCTACCAAAAAGAAAGGAAAAGAAAAACCCAGCCGGGCATTGCAGCACAGACCTGTAGTCCTAACTACCCGGGAGGCTGAGGCACAAGGATCACTTGAGTCCAGGAATTGGAGGTTACAGTGAGCTACAATGACACCACTGCATCCTACCCAGGGCAATGGAGTAAGACTCTGTCTCAACAACAACAACAACAAAAAAAAAAACACCAAAAAAAAAAAGGCAACTGAGCACCCCTCCTCACATCACCCCCCACCCCTTAAAAAAAAAGGTGCTTGATGAATGAATAAATCCATATGCAAGGCTCAAAATGCCATTTCTGTGTCCCAATGACGTTGAACAGATAAAGTCACTCAGGCTGGAGGTGACTGGTGGGGCCTCCCTTGGTCCTACCCTGAGGCTGAAGAAATCACCACTTTAGCCCCCCATGAAGAACTGCAGCCCCTGGCTGGGAAGCTCTGCTCTAAATGAACAAACGCTAGGAGCCGTCGGAGTTATTACTTTCGTGAAGCAAAAGGGGCTCTAATCCACGGTAATCAATTGGCCTATTACCAACCGCCCGTTTCCCTTCAATTTCACCCTCACTGGCAGCTTCTTTCCTTTGTGCTTTGTCTGGTGGGATTATTATTAAGGGGGGATTTATTAGCATTATTTAAAATACCTATTTAGAAAGGGATTCTGGAAAGACAGTGACAGCAGCATAATTTTTTAAACTCTCTAAATCCCCACATAAAAAAATAGTAACTAGATAGTAAAACCCAAAGCCCATGGGTGGCATTTATAACAAAGCTAGGTGACAGGGTACCCCCACAAGCCCCAATATAAGCAGGTGAGGATAAGCCAACCCAGCCACAAGGGCTATATGGCGTCTGCATAGGGAATTGCAGAGGGAAGCCACAGGGCATCTGATGAAAGGCCCCAGAAAAGAATCCTAAGTCACCAGCAGTATTCCCTGGAAGGACAGCACGCTGGGCCAAGCTGAGAACTGCAGGAAAATGGGGAGAGTGTTTCCTCTGCCTCTCCCCAGCAGATGAGCGCAAGGGACCTGCAGGAAATCTCCATGGGCTAACCCAGGTAGCCTCCATGAACTCTCGAACCTGGTCCACTGGGATGACCTTCCAGGACAGGGTGCCACAGTGAGGGTGAAAACTACTGGAGTGGAATCACAGTTGAGCAGTGGAGACGCAGAGAGAAGGAAAGGAGAGAGCCGGATAGAAGTCGGGGAGGAGAACAGAGCCAGGAAACCTCAGAAAATGAGTCGCCAGATACCAGAATACGACACAGAAACAACAGAAGACAGAGCTCTGCTCCCTCAACCACACCTCCCTCTACAAGTTTCATTTCCTAACTACACATAAAGAAAAAAGTTTATGAGAAAAGAGGATAAAAAGTAGAATATCTCTATAGATAATAAAGATATGCCAGAAACACTCATGTAACTGTAACTTTCTATTTCAAAACAAATTTAAAAAACAATACAAAAACGATACAAGGCATAAAAGAACGTACCCCAGAATTAGAAAAACTCAGTGGATGTGACAAAACTTGTGGAATTAAAAAAAAACATTTCAGAAATGAAGACCAGCCTAGAAGGAGCATCTAGAATGTGAAAAGAATGAGCTTTTTGAAAAACCGAAAAGGCAATGAAGAAAGGCACTAAAAAGATTTGAGAGAGAGTGACAAATACTGAAGACAAGCAAATGATCCAACACACAGAAAATAGAGGCCCTTGGAAAGGAAAACCAAAAGTAGAGATACTAAGAATTTGATTCAAAAAAAACCTTTGCTGAAATAAAGAGATTTGAAATTATGTATTTAAAGAGCACAACATGTACCTGAGAATACTGACTTAGAATGACTAACACATATATATTCTGGTAAAATTACTGAACTTTGGAGAAAAAGAACTTGTTTGGACAAGTGCTTTCTAAGGGAAAGAAAATTACCACCCAACTTTGACAGCAATGCTTTGAGAAAATATAGTAATATATTGAAGATACTCAAGAAAATGTGATCTAAGGATTTTTAGGTCCATACAATTGATTTTCAAGAGCACAAACCAGGAATAACATGTAAGAATTCTGGGAGTAACTTCTCATAGAACCTCCCTGCAGAAATCTAGCATAGATTAAGCTTCAGATAACCAAAATGACGAGCAAGATAACAACAGAGGGCTGGTGGAAAGCATTAAACAAACTTGCAGAACCAACACTAGGTCAGGATTAGAAGGGAAAGAGTGAAGTGAGTATTGGCTATATGCTCAGGTAATATAGACTCAGAATGAAGATCTTCCAAGAATGAAGGAAAATAGGGAAAGTATTTGCAAACATTGTTATCTGTTCTCAGCAGTTATACTGTAGTAGTAGTGGTGGTGGTGTTACTGTTACTCTGAGATCCTCTAGATATCTACACATAAGAATATATAAACACATGCATGCATACACATAAACATTTATTTTTAAGATAAAATACTTCATGATTTCATACTAAAATTTCCAATTCAAATTCAGTATTATAGGGTTACTTACTTAACCTCTTTTATATATTTGTATGTCTTTTTCTCTTTATAAAAACCATGTGAAGGATACACAAGATGATAGAATTAGAATGAGCCATAATAATTCCTTAGCTTTACACCACAATACAGACCCAACAGTCTCAGAATAATACCAATATTACTATTAGAGCAGGAACTCAAGAGAAGTCAGTCCATGTGTCATCTAGCCAAATCTGTTCCATCCAAGTTACACATGGACAAGGGTACAAAGAAAAGACACCAATCAAGTCAGACTGAACTTCACAAACTGTCAGAAAACTTGGATACCATTATAGGGTCCAAGGGCAGGTGACCACCACTAAAGGCATTGCCTCTGTGTGGTAAAGGAGAGGGTCATACCATACGTTAGAAGGTCCTGTTTTGGCTCATCCCTGGTCTTCAAAACAAAAAGACAAAAGGTCTACCCAAACTAGCTTCCTGAAAACATGGGGTTCTATGCTGTCTCTAGGACAATACCTTTTTCTTCTGGATGTTTGGCCCTTCGTGTCCTGGGCTGACTTACCAGATGATAACAAGTCAGGTTGTTTTGTGGAATCTTGGGAGATTTGGTTGCCATCCTGACTGAGGGTTGCATTCCATGGGACCAAGAGCAATGGCTGTCTCTAGTGTCAATCTCAAACGGGCATGATTCAAGCCTCCCAGTTCTTTCTGCTAATAGCTTGCAGGCCTCTCCCAGCACCAGAGCCCTCCAACACCAACCCACGGATCCCAGCAAACGCAAGGGAACTTAGCCAAGAGAGACCAGAGGAACCCAGCAGCCCCTCCCCCGTGCCCTGCAACCAGGAGGCGCTCATCCCCTCTCATCCTCTAGAGCTTGCAGCATCTGTGACCTCCAGCCTGGCAGTTGCCACCTTTGGTTCCTTCCCCCATGTGTAACGAACATTCATCAGATGAAAAGTGACATCGAGCCTTTATCAGCAACTTCCAAAATGATGCAACTTCCGAAATGACGAGGATGAGGATAAAGAAGTCTCAGACAGAGGGGACTGTGGGTTATCGCTAGGTAGATAATCATCTCTCTTCAGGTAGATGAGAAAGAGAACGCCAAAGCACTGCCACGGGCCGGGCGATATGGTGTTCTCCCAACAAGAACTAAGCTCCATGGGGGCAGAGAACTTCATCTGACCGCAATACTGCGGTCCCCGTGTTGAAGCTGGCACCCTGCTGACAGCAGGCACTCAGCAAATATTGACTGACTGAATGTATGACTGTTACGTATAAAGCACCAAAGAATTCATTCATTGAAAAAATAATTGAGCACTGTTAAGATATAAAAAAGCCACTGAATTGCATTCTTTAGGTAGATGAAGTATAAGATATATAAAATCCCATCTCAACATAGCTGTTTAAAAAAACAGTTGAGCATCTACTGTATAGCAGGCACTGAGACAAGCACTGGGGGTGTGAGAGAATATGACCAACATGACACAGGCTTCATTAAGACCCTACGCAAATAAATACCCACATCAGGGGAGAAAGACCACAAGGACAGTCATGAGGACCTTGTCACATTTGGATTATTAAAATGGAGCCATGGCCGGGCGCGGTGGCTCACGCCTGTAATCCCAGCACTCTGGGAGGCTGAGGCGGGCGGATTGTTTGAGCTCAGGAGTTCGAAACCAGCCTGAGCAAGAGCGAGACCCCGTCTCTACTAAAAAATAGAAAGAATTTAGCTGGACAACTAAAAATATATAGAAAAAATGAGCCAGGCAAGGTGGTGCATGCCTGTAGTCCCAGCTACTCGGGAGGCTGAGGCAGGAGGATCGCTTGAGCCCAGGAGTTTGAGGTTGCTGTGAACTAGGCTGATGCCATGGCACTCACTCTAGCCCGGGCAACAAAATGATACTCTGTCTCAAAAAAAAAAAAATTTTTTTTAAATGGAGCCATGAAATCGTATAACTGGAATGACACAGAAGAATGCCAGTGATCCAGCCCCACCCCACCCCCACTCCTGCTTCTACCACGCAGACCGAGGCTGTGAGCAGAAAGCAGCTAGCAAACCACACTCAGAAGCAAAACTGAGATAAAAACCTGAACGGCCTGACCCCAGAACCGAATTTCCCCCCATGCCACACAGCCAAAGTCATAATGCTAGTGGAACACACGCCTCCGGGCTGTCACAGCCAAGCCGCTGGGAACAAATGATAATCGACATTCGGTAACAAGACTCAGATGTCATCGATCTCTTTCATGGTCCACACTAAAACAACACACGGACACATAATACAGTCGACCCTTGGTATCCATGGGGGATTTGTTCCAGGACTCCCCTCAGATACCAAAATACACGATGATCAAGCCCCTTATGTAACATGGCGTAGTATTTTCATACAACCTATGCACATCCTCACACAGACCTTAAATAATCTCTAGATTACTTATAATACCTAATACAATGTGTTATATAAATAGTTGTTACACTCTATTAGCTTTTCTATTCATATTGTTTTTATTGTTATTTTGTATTTTTTTAATATTTTCGATCTGCAGTTGGTTGAATCCATGGATGCAGAGCCCACATATATGGAGGGCTGACTATACATAATTTGTGGGACACACGCTATCCCCATTTTACATAAAAGGAAACCGGGGCACAGAAAGGTTATCGGCTTGTCCAAAGACTGAAGCTGGTATGCAGTGGAGCAAGGATTTGAAACTGCACGTGTCAGAGGCTGGGAGAAGAGACATCACTAACGGTACACAGGTCTGCTAGGGCTGCCGTAAGAAGACACCACAGACTGGCTGAAACGACAAAGTTATTTCTCACAGTTCTGGAGGCTGGAGTCCAGGTGCTGGCAGGGCTGGTTTCTCCTGAGTTCTCTCTCCTTGACTTGCTGACAGCCACCTTCGCCCTCAGTCTTCATGTGACCTTTTCTCTGCAGCTTGTATATCTGGTGGCTCTCTTCTTAGAAAGATGCCAGTCCTATCGGATTAGAGCCCACCCTCATGACATCATTTGCCTTTAATTGCCTCTCTAAAAGCCCTCTCTCCGAATACAATCGCAGTGGGATCAGGGCTTAACATATACATTTTGGGGAGATGTAATCATTCCATAACAAGCAGTGACCCGCTTCTGGCAGGAGACCAATGCCTGCTGTAAATTTTAGATAGAGGAAGTAAAAATGCAACCTAGTAACAGATTAGTAACAATTTAGATAATCCTTGAACATCAACCCTAAAAATAGAATAATCCCCACATAATTATTCCCAAACCAATCTCCCTTTAGAAGTCGCCTGAACAGTAAACAAAATATAATTAACATTTCTTGTAAGACCTCTCAGGAGAGGACACTAAGCTATTTACTAACCCTCCTACCTCAGGGCCTAGAGAATTGGGTTTTTAAAAGTATGCACAGTACTTTCAGTTTATAGTACCATTTTCCTCCCCCAAAAAATTCAAACAGCAAAACTGCCAAACACAAAATCTCCTTGAACATGCCAAGAAGGGGTGAGAGCTTAGCAACTTTCAAACTAGCCACACAGCACAGACTGCATGTCATTTTGTAACCTTCCTAATCTTTGCATTACGTGTCTTTTATAAAGCGCCAACAGCATTACCACATGGAAAATAAACCTATTCCTTCAGTTTTTAAATGAGCTTCTTTAGTGCTGGTTCAAATGCTGCCTTGAAAGTTGGTGAATGCCACCCACATGAGCTGGTTTGTCATCGTTAATTCCTCTTCCAGCCCAGCTTGGGTCAATGGAGACGCTAATGCTGCTGCAGAGTTGGCCCAAATCCAACGATAAATCTCCCTGCCTTCCATCTGCCCAGAGCTAACACGGGCAGCAATGACCGGACTCTTTCGCCCTTTCCTTTGGGCAGAGGTCAAGGCTGAATATCTCAAGTGACTTATCTTGCCAAGATGGGACGCCCTCCTTGCTCTTTCTGCAGTCACAGTGGTCACATGGCTGACTGTGGGCCACTTGTTCTCCTGATGGTCTTCACTCCACCATCCCTCCCATACCATAATTCCTGCAGCTCAGAAGCACCAAGGAGATGCTCTAGTTACCTCCCAGGAGACGCCACGAGCAGCTACTCTGTAGTACCAGGGAAGGCCGGCGGTCTGCTGTCTGGAGTCTGAGATGGGAGCTAACAGGAGCCTGAAATTCTCAATGACTCTCAGTTACTCAGATTTGCTTCTGTTGAACTGTTAATAAATAGCACAGGGATAGCAACATCCGCCCGAGAATGAAGGGAATCAAAACAAGTTACAAGAAAGGAAACAGGCATCTCAGAGGTTGGGAAATGAAGCCTTTCCTTCTTCCTAATGCTTGAATTGGCTCCGGAAGCAGCTCCTGGGTGGCAGTGGAGCTTCTCCTGATGTGGAGGCAGAGGAAGCTGCGTGACAGAATGGGACGGGGCTAGAATCCAGAGCCAAAAGACACATTCAAGACCCAACTCACCACTTAACAGCTATGTCAGGGGTTGGCAAACTATCACCCACAGGCCAAGTCTGACCACCACCTGTTTTTGCAAATAAAGTCTTATTGAGACACAGGCACACTATTGGTTCATACATCAACCATGCCTGCTGTAAAAGTCGATCGTATGAATTGGGTCATTCTTGTTATGCCCAATTAAAAGAGTCGAGAGGCCAGAGGGGGAAAGTACTCAAGGCAGGTGACATTGCTCCAAGAATGTAATTCTCTGCAAGCCTAGCTGATGAAACTGCCTGCCGTAACCTGAAACCAGATTTATCTAATAGCTGCTGAAGCCACCTGCTGCGACTCTAAGACTGGCTTTACCCTCCACTGTCACTCACCAATCAGAGCTTGCCGGCTCCCCAAAACTTTGCCTGTGCCAACGAATTTTCCTGCAAAACAATGTATAACATTTCTCCTGCTTATAAAGCCTCCAGCCTTCTCTTTGTTCTTCAGACATACCGAAAAACAACTGGTCTGGTGTGCATGACCTGAATTGCAATTCTTGCTTCACAAATAAAATGTCTTAAATTTAGACATTTTTCTCTATGTTTTATTTGACTCCAACACTGCTTTCACACTATAATGGCAGAGTTGAGCGGTTGCAACAGAGACCATACGGCCCACAAAGCTGAAAGTATTCCCTATCTGGCCCTTTACACAAAACACTTTCAAAACACTTTTCTCCTACACTATGTGATATTTCATATAAATTACTTTACATCTTTGAATCTCAGTATCCACGTTCCTTAAAATGAGAACTGTACAACCATCTGTCCTTCCTATCTCAAAGGGTTTTAAAAATCAAATTTCATTATAACATTATACTAATGACAATGACAATTCTTTGAGCCTTTAATATCTACCAAGCAGGGTTCTAAGCACTTTGCCTGAATTATTTCATTTAATCCTTACAATAACTCTGTGAGGGAGGCAATATTATAAACCCATTTTGGAGATGAAAACACTGAGACTCAAATGTGAAGGATGGTGGCCAAGATGGTAGATGGTGGAGCTGGGTTCAATCCAAGCTCCTAATCCATCCACGTCCTCTGTCGTCCACACCCTGTGGACATGGAGGTACTGGAGGTGTTGCCCAACATAGGAGCAAAATGACAGATCCTAGCCCTGGCAAAGGCATCTTGCCATCCTCTAGGCCTGTCTCCATGTTTGCCCTCCAGCCTCGCCCCCTTCCTTCTTCCCTCCCCCCTCAAATTTCCAAGAAGAATTCACTGTCTCCCATTTAAGAAACATACAGGGCCTACTATCAGCTGGGTGGCAAAGCCAAACCATGAGAGCCACCAGGTACCAGTTTGCACTTCACTCTTATGCAACATTTCATGTTAAGTATGTTTAAAAAACTCTTCTAAAACAGAGTAATACTTCTAGAATAAAGATTCAAAGTTTTTGGTGTGAATTTAGAAAAATGCATGTGTAACCCAGAACAGCAACAGGAGTAAGAAGCAGGAATGCCTGCTGGGAACTTCACAGTTTACCAAGTCAGGGTTCTCACTGGATCCTAACAAAAGCCCTATGAGGTTTGATACTCACTGGAAACTGGGGCCCAGAGAGGTCAGGGACTTGCCTGAAGACACACAGCCAGTAAGGAGCAGAGCTGCGAATCAAAATTAGGTCCTCTACCAAATCCATCAATTGGGCCACACCACCATGCAGCAAGGTATGAACGCATTAGACAGCAGAGAGAGGCTGGGTGAGCACCTGTAACAATTATTAGACAGGCAGCCCTCTGACCCAAATGCTGTATTATGTCTAAACTGAAGGCTCCTTACCCGTTTGGTCAGGAGAAATCCCTCTACTCTTCAGTTCCAAGCCCTAAATCTGGGATGCCAGCAGCTGTTGGCACTTGCCAAGGTTCCCTGGGGAAGGGAATACTACTACTTTTTGGTCACCATCTCTTATCTCCTCCTTCTGGAAATTGCCCTCCGTGGGGGGTCTGTCAATCACACAGGTAGGCATCTGCTCCTGGCTGGGCCATTCCTTTGGAACTGAGGACTGAGCCAGAAAAGCCCCTATGACCCCTACAGAGCTAATTGGTCCTTCCAGGTCGGAAGGGTGGGCCTCATCCCGCTGAGATCCTGACCTGCAAGAACATAAGCCCGGCTGTGTTTGCCAGCCCAGAGGAAGCTGGCCTGAGTGTGACGTTGACCCAGAAAACAAGGGCAGGGCAAAGACTCAGAGGCCAGATAAAATCCTCATCATTGTGGATCAGATCTATCTGAAGCCTACGCCATCTTGTCCCTTTGGAATTCCCAGTTACAAGAACCAAAAGATTCCTTGTTTTGCGGTTTTGTTCCTTTGGTTTAACATAAACTAAAGTGAATCAGGAATCTTTTATCTGCAACCCAAAGAATCCTCAGGCACCTGTTTCCCCTCCAGGCCCAGCTTTTAGAGTGCCCAGGGACGAGGAGGGTGACAGCCCTGAACCAGGCTCTCCTCTTCGAGGGCAGAACACTAGCGAGGCCTCTGGAGCATAACTACAGCCAGAGCTGGACAGTCAGGGGTCCTCCCGCCCTCAGCAGCCTGTTTTAAACAGCACAGTCTCAAAATGAGAGAATCTTCCACCAAAAAACTCATCCTCTGAAACATCAAAACCAGACATTGGCTGCTATCTAACTTGAGATGATCACAAGATGGGAACAACCATGAGTGTTTTTCCCCTCCCTTTTAAAGTTTCAGCCTTTACAGAAACGCTTGAAGATGCAATAGCAGACCCCAGAGCTAGGCTCAATTCGATGCTCTTAGTCATCATGTGAAGATGACGGGGGCAGATTTTTGATACCCCCAATTAGTAGCAGGAATAATACAATTCTCCAGGAACCCCTCAGCCTGTCAAAGAGCCCGTGTCAACCACGGAGTATAGTCAGGGCTGTCCCATGGGGTCAACCAGGAGCTAGAGAAGGGAATTACAGAGCAGGAACAGGCATTCTGGACCTAGTGAAAGGTCCTTCCATACACTCCTCCAAGCCGCCAAAGTGATCTAAGGCTGCAGTCCCCAGCCACCTGTTAGGAACCAGGCCACACAGCAGGAGGCGAATGGCAGGCTACCAAGGGAAGCTTCATCTGTATTTACAGCCGCTCCCCATCGCTCACATCACCGCATAAGCTCCGCCTCCCATCAGATCAGCAGCAGCATTAGATTCTCATAGAAGCACGAACTCTACTATAAACTGCGCATGTGAGGGATCTCGGTTGTGAGCTCCTTATGAGAATCCAATGCCTGATGATCTGAGGTGGAGCTGAGGCGGTGATGCTAGCACTGGGGAGCGGCTGCAAATACGGAGTATCATGAGCACAGAGGTTTGATTGCACAATAAATGTGATGTGCTTGAATAGTCCTGAAACCATTGTCACCCTGACTGGTCCGTGGAAAAATTGTCTTCCATGAAACCAGTCTCTGGCACCAAAAAACGTTGGGGACTGCTGGTCTAAGGTATAAGAATCACATCACTTCCCTGAGATCCTAAAAACCCCAGCCATGATTCTTCTCCATGATCCTTCTCCTCTCTAAAACCAGGACTCCATCACAGCTACCTGCAAACTAGCATCCCAGAAACCCTGTGATGCTTCCACTTTTTAAAATAACAGCTTTGAGACAGAATTCACATACCAAATAATTCACCCATTTCAAGTACACAACGTAATGGTTTTTGGTATCCTCAGAGTTGTGCAGCCATCGCTGCGATTAATGTTAGAACATTTTCATCACCTCAAAAAACAACCCTGTACCCCTCAGCAGTAAGCCCAGGTTCTGAGGTCACCTCCACAGCCAGCCTTCTGTTATGCCTGTGCTGTCCAGGAAGGGAAATCCTTTCTTGTGAATATTCCCAACAACAGGGCTTTTCAGAAGGAGAACATCACTCTCCCCACCCAGCCCCACGGTGCCAACGTTCAGCCCTTTCTGAAGTTGGTTTGGGGCAAGAAGAAACCAGCATTCAAATAACTAACTCCTTCACATTTTTCTATGAGTATCTTTTGTCCTCCTAAAAGAGCTCTCCAGAGGGCAGTCTAGCAAAATGCACCGATATGAATTTATAAGACAATCTAATGATAACTCAATATGTTATTGTTAAAAGAGTTCCAGCAGGCCGGGTGCGACGGCTCACGCCTGTAATCCCAGCACTCTGGGAGGCCGAGGCAGGCGGATCACTTGAGGTCAGGAGTTTGAGACCAGCCTGAGCAAGAGTGAGACTCCGTCTCTACCAAAAATAGAAAGAAATTAATCGGACAACTAAAAATACATAGAAAAAATTAACCAGGCATGGTGGCGCATGTCTGTAGTCCCAGCTACTGGGGAGGCTGAGGCAGGAGGATTGCTTGAGCCCAGGAGTTTGAGGTTGCTGTGAGCTAGGCTGACGCCACGGAACTCTAGCCTGGGCAACAGAGCAAGAATCTATCTCCAAAAATGAGTTCTAGCAGCAACAGGGAACCGGGAATGTGGCAGAATGGCCCCCGGGATGAGGGATGAAGAGCGGCCTGGGAGGCCACTCCCGGGAGGAAACCAGGAACAGAAAGTGAGCAGAGCTCCAAAGGCACCAGTGACCAGGATTCGTTGCAGGGTCATGGGGAACCCATCAGCCTGACCGATTATGGGAAGATGGTGCAGCTGGGATACGGTATGGAAGGAGGTGTGGATTTCGGAGCAGAGGAACCAAGAACAGGAGGAACCACCTGGGGTTTGGAATCAAACAAGCTGGGTTCCATTCTCCGCGTGACCTTTTACCTTGCTACGTGACCCTGGACAAAGGTTAATTATGTAACAGAGTTTTGAAAAAGGGCAAGGAAATTATTTTTTTTTTAAACAAGTTCTCTCTTTAAAACCCACACCCTTTTTGGGAATTAAAACCTGCATTCCTTCCCCAAGCCCAGCACAGTATCCGAGCCCAGTAACCAAACGGGCAGAAAAGCGTTCTTTGTTGTTTATTTTCTAGTATTTCAAACCACAGGAGATGTCCAAGGGTCACAAGGTCAAAGGAGATAAGGTCAACCCAAACCACCAATTTTGGTTAAACAGCAATAGCCTGAAGACACACCACGTGACACAGGCAGTCAAGTGGACCCAGCCCAACTGTCAAAAACCCCACCTTCTAAAAAGCCCTTTCTTTCTGCTTAAAGACAGGATGGTGGTCTTTGAGATGCCAGTCCACTGTCCTCCTCACCTGCCCGCAAATTAATAAACCTCTCTCTCCTCTTCCTCAAAACACTTGTCCTCATTCTTCCTTCCGATTCTGCCTTGGGGACAAGTACCGAACTTTCAGTAACACTTAAAACTTCTGAGCCTCAGTTTCCCCATATGAAAAGGAGAATTGTCCTTTCCCGGAGAGCCCATTGCTCACCTGTGGGCTTCTGCATGTACTCCTGCTCCCCCACCTACCGTCCGCAGCTCGAATGTCACTTCCACAAGAGAATCTGCCCGGATCCCCGCCCCCCGCCACACACACACAGCACTAACTGCCTCTGGTTTCTGCTTCCTTGACAGCCCACACTTTTCCTTCAGAGCGATTCTCTGTTTGTACTAAAATGAGTACATCATTACCGTCTGCCTCCTCGCCAGAACACGTTACTGCGTTACTATCTCCCAGCGCCTGGCACGCTGTAGGGACTCAGCAATTGTATTTTTCCTTGAGAGGCAGCGCAGCGTGCTAGCTAAGAGCTTAGGCTCCAGAACAAGGGGTCAGCAAGCTCTTTCGGTAAAGGGCCAAATGGTAAATATTTTAAGCTCTGTGAGCCATGCAGTCTCTCTAGCAACTGCTGGACTCTGCTACCGTAGTGTGCAAGCCGCCAAAGACAATTCCTAAACAAAGGGGTAAGTCTGTATTACAATAACATCTTATGTACAAAACAAATGGGTGGCCCTGCAGGTCATAGTTGGCCAATCCCCGACCTAGACTCACACTGTGGAGTTGAATCCTGGCTCATCTGTAACTTGTTACCTTGAGCAAGTGACTTCTCTGTGCCACAATTCCTTCATCTGTAAAAAGGCAGTGATACTCGGATCTACCTCACAGGGCTTTGGAAGGATTAAGTGAACGTCTGAAACACAGTAAGCACTCAATAAATGTGGACTGCCATAATCATCAGAGCCATTACTTAATGGGGGTGTTGATGACGGGATCAATAATTGCACCCACCAACCCTAGGATGGTGGCTGCCATGATGGTTAGCATACTGATGATGATGATGATGATGACTGAGCCAACCTTGACAAGAAGAAAGGCAACCTGGTGAGCCCAAGGAAGGAATGAGAGACAGGAAAAACTCCTCCTGGGCCCACAGAGGCTCCATGACATCTGACAATTGACAGTTGGGATTATGATGCAGGTGGCCCCCCATAGCCACCTCTCTACAACCTCGTGTACAACTGCAACAGACTCAGACAAGGACCATCAGGTGACGCCAGCTCTGGGCCAGACAACCAGTTGGTGCAGTCACAGGCCACTGGAATCAGATTTCTCATGAGGCAGGGAGACAAGGAAAAACCACATGGCATGTCAACTTCCAAATGGGGACAATGACCTTGCCAGCTGCAAGCTAGCCAGGAAGATAGTTTTCCTGGTTAAGCCAGTGAATTTAAGACTTTATCACAGGGTCCTCCTAAAAAGTTAAGAATTCCTCTGGATACAAAGGAGACATGCATTGAGCTAATGAGCCACTGGGGATTGTAATAGAATGTCCCTGGTTTACCACCATCCTTAACCACTGACTGATTCCACATAAGGAGGGCTCCGTGCAGCAACCTGCAGCAAGGACAGAAGCATTTTCACTTTTAGAGCAGGGCTTGAGTTTTGTTTTGCAAAGTAAACATATAAATAAATAGCACAAACAAACCAATAATTAGTCATGGCTATTAAATTCACAATATTAAGGTGAACACAGGATTCTCCCAAATCATTTAACGAAAGTATATCACATCCTCTTGATTTTAAGTACCTCCATACGCACTAAGCCAGTGCCTGACGCTACTGGTGGCAGTTATCAATCACAGGGCCTCCAAGGAAGGAGCGCACTCAGGATTCGGATTTTCCAGGAATTGTGTCTATTATAAAATCTGTCCCCTTCTTGGTCCCCTGACAGAGAGCAGGCACCTGGGAAGTAGGTAGGGAAAGGCTTTGACAATGAAATGACTAATGACATTGTCAACTCCAACCAAATCGACTGCCACACTCCCCTGTCCAACACTCAAGTCTTGCCTGCACCCCATGAGATCTGGCTGTATGTGCCCAGAGCCTTCACACCCGCCAACTCCTCTGCGTGGAAGGACACTCCCTCACTACCTTCACCTGCCAGGCCCTTCGGCCTCAAGGCTCAGCCTCACCCGAGCCCCTTCCACAGGTAGGTTTCTCCCTCTGTGCTCCCAGAACTTGCTCCTGGCACTGGCCACCCTGCAGCCCCACCGTGGCTCCCTTGTGTGTCTCTCCTACTAGGCCTTTTCTTAGATCACCTTGTCTTAAGTAATAAAATCTTAAAAGTCATACATTTGATAGGTTCTATTTTCTAACACCTAGTCGATAAATAAAATTTTAAAAAATGAAACTTGATCAAAAAGAAACTATGGAAATAAAAAATGTTCATGTGTATAACCAGAGAAACAATCTGTTTCCCAAACATGGGACCTGCAGTGAGCACCACAGCGCCCCCTCTGGCCAGCTTGTGCGCAGGTCGACTTGCGGATTCTTACTGAATCCGATCAGGGCAACTGGGAGGAGGGACGCACAGGTGAATAGGGTGAATCCTGGGGAGCAGCTACTGTTTGTGCTCTGAGCAAGAACACATCTCCACATCTATTTGCCCCTGGAATGCTCACCTGGGAGTTGATCTGCCCACCCAACTCACCTCCAGGGATGGGTGTGCAATTCGGAGCTGGCCGATCAGGACGAGAGGAAGTGACGCACGGATGGGCACACATTCGGGCCCAGTCTGAGCCAATGAGTCAAGCCTGAGACCTGACTGCTGGGAGCCCAGAAGTTGTGTCTTGCCCACTGGGCATAAAACAGAAGAATGGGAGGTCTGCAGTGCCTGCCAACTGACAGTGGCTCTAGGCACGAGGCCCACACACAGAGAGGAACAGAGATGGACCCTGGATGGAGCCATGCCTGAAGCAAAAACGTACCTGGATCACGTGAGCCCTTCTACTTCAGCGAAGTCACACTGGATTTTCAGAAGTTTACCACTGAAAGCCCTAGATGATATACAGCCACTCCAGAAGAAAATCAAATTTTATATTTAATATTTGAATGAAAAAAATACATCTATAAAAGCAGGCTTATAAAGAACATCTAGCTGAATATGCATTCAGAGACTAAAGGATCGACTATTTTGCAGACATACATCGCTCTTCCTCTTTATTTAGGCATAAGTGAGTTGACCTGAGACAAAAGATGACAAGCAAGTTATCTTTTCAAGCCACTAAGTCGCTGAACAACTGACAAGCTGGGTATGTATCACTTAATAACTAGAAAGCACATTGCGGTAAGGAAAAAGGTGTTTGCAAGGAAAAGGTGTCACTCGAGGTCCTCTCCCCTTTGGGCCCTTTACCTAGGAAAAGCAAGAGCCGCAGCAGCTTCAAAGCAGAACACGCGCCTACTCTATTTATACTCACTTTCGTGTGAAACCACGTATTTCCCACTTAAGAAGTTTACGTGTCTTCAAAAGTTCTGATAAGTCTTCCTTATCTGTTCCTCAAAAGGCTGAACATGACAAACTCTTGATTCACTCCTGTGACGGCGATGCAAATTCCAGAACAGCCGTGGGAGAAGTGAGTCAAAAAAGCATGAATAAACACTCCATATGAATTTCTCTGCCCGAAATAAGAAAGTCCCATGATTAAAAACAAGCCAAATGCTCAGACTGCTCGTACAGCTTTCGAATGCCAGCCCGTTTCAAAAGTGAGAAATTCAAAAAAATATTATCAACCAAAAAGGAACACACTCGTAAACAGTACTAAATCTTGTCAAGGTTGTAACGCTAGGCCGCAAGCACAATCGGAGCGGCTTAAGCTTCTAAAAGCCTCAAACCTACGGTACCGAGGATGCCAAAGTACATCTTATAAATTCCTATTAGAAAACAGGTCGCTGTTGTACGGGTTCCCTAAACTGGCATAACTAGCAGTATCCTACTAACAGAAATCTCGGTCCACTGGAAAGTCTGTTTTCCAGAATCCCGGAGGCCTCAACAGCCCAAGTCCGTAGCTCGTTCCCCTCACACATTCTGCTCTAGTCGCACTGGCCTTTCTTTACTTTTCTTACACATCCCACGCTCATCCCCACCTCGGACCAGACCCACTCTTGGACAAGAAGTTTCAAAACACTGTCCCTGCCTCCTGTTGCTACCAGCACCGCCCCCATCCTCCACGCTGCTCTCAACGAAAATGCTGCTCTAACCACGTGCATTCAGTTCAGCATCCTCCGTGGTGCTCCGCCACCTACGGGAGAACGACCGCCCCGCCGAGCCGGCGCGCAGGACTCCGCGGTGTGCCTCAAACACACTGTGCCCTTCCACACTTCCCAAAAAGCCCTCCGCGCTGCCAGCCCACCTCGCCACCTGCCAAACCTTGATCGGCCTTCCAGACGGAGCTCAGGTGTTCCTCCCCAGGGAGGCTGGTCCCCCACTTTCCCAGCAGGGTGAGCCAACTCACCCACAGGCCATTCCCATTTACCATCAGAACAAGCGTGCTGTGCGACAAACACGTGCCTATCTGCCCTCCAGGGCAAGGACTTTGCCTTATTTTGCCATTGTTGCCACCACCCAGCACCATAACCTACGCAGAGCAGGCATTCACAGTTTGCATTCAGGGAACATTAACTACACGCCTTCTCCGTGTCAGGCCCTGTTCAAAGCCATGGGCTCAAAGTGAACAAGATGAAAAGGGCCCAGTGCTCATGGAATTTCAGGCTAGCTCAGGGTCACAAAGTACAGCCAAATCCAGCCCGCTGCATATTTTTTGTTGCTTTTTAAATAGCTTGAGATATAATTTAACTGCCATGAATTTCTGCTGTTTTTGTAAGTAAAGTTTAGTGGAACACAGACATGCCCGTTCATTTAGGTACTGGGACTGGGTGTGGCTGCTTTCTTGTGTTAACAGCAGACTTCAGTGGCTGCAGCAGATACCATATGGCCTGCAAAAGCAAAAATATTTACTCTCTGACCCCTAACAGAAAATGTTTGCCAGCCCTTGGTCTACTTAGGAGGACGGGGGAAGCCCTGGACAAGCCCAGCCAGCCAACCAAGTAAAAGGTCATTTCAGAGGGCCAAAGTGCTGTAAAGAAAACAACACACGGCGCGACGACAGAATGACAAGAGGGTGGACAGACGAGGGCCCTCGGAGGCACAGACATCTGTGCTGAGCTTGGGTATTCTGAGAAGGAGCCAACCGCGCCAAGATCTGGGGGAGAATGCTCAGGAAGGGATGGAGTGCAAAGCCATGAAGCTGGACCAAGCCTGGCATCCCAGTCACGGCCCAGCAGGAAACAGATGGCACACTCAAAGTGGGTAACAGTGGGTTTAATAAACTGCTCACAGAGGGACAAGGTGAAGAGAAACCAACAGACGATGGCGAAGGAATCGGAGGCCGGCAAGTGCGGAAAATTCCCCACCCACACTCCTCAGGCCTGTCGGGTAAGGGAGCCGGTGGTTACTGGAACCCAGGGTCACTCGGGCAGTGACGCCCTGCTGCCAACAGGAGCTGTAGCCTCCAGTTCAGGAGCATGGCCTCTGCCAACTCGAGGCCTGGCAGGATAGGAGCCAAGAGAACAAACGTCCTGACCTTACCTTCCTCCTGTCAGAGCCTCCTAGTGACCAAATGGGCCAAAGCCAAGCAGAGGTCGGGGGCGTGGGGGCCCTCATCGAGGAGTCCATCAAGGTGTGCCCCCTGGGGTGCAGAGCAGGATGGAAAGAAAACCAGAGGAGAAAACAGTCTATGCGGCACCTCTTGTCCATCTGAAGGTCAGGAAGGAGGTCAATGTGGCTTCAAGGCCTGTCAACTGAGATAATAATATCAACCTTAGAAGGTTATGAGCCATCAGATATTGGAGGTCTTTATTATGCAAATACAAGATGAAATGATCAATGTGTCTGTCAAAATGTAATCGGTGTGCTCTTCGATCAGTTACAGCATGTCAGCATTCCTGAGAGGAATTATGAAAGCAAGAAGAGAGTGATTTGCATATCTCAAAATCACACATACATTCTCCACTCTCTGCATGCGCCAGAAGTGAAAGCAGTTAAGATCCAACACTCCAGACCCCAGAGAGAACGTTCCCATAGCCCAGATATCGATGTCATAAAGCCATCAAGAAACAGCGAGCGGCACCAACACTTCTGCTGTGAAGTTATGGTTTTCGGTGCTCAGTAAATGGTAGTTGTTATAATTCTCAATTTTGTTTTGTGCAAAATCCCCATGTACTGTTTTCCCGTGTTCTTTAAGTTATAATTTACAATTCCCCCTTTCAAAGCGTACGATCCAGTAGGTTTTAGAACATGTGCAAGATTGCACGACTACCACCACCACTAATTCTAGATCACTGTCATCACCCAAAGAGACACTCCCGGTACCCACTAGCAGTCACGCCCAACTGCCCGGTACCCCACCCACAGCCACCAACAACCACTAGTCTCCTTCCTGTGTCTACAGATTCACTTATTCTGGATGTTTCTAATAAATGGAATCACAACAGCACCAAGTTGTTTTTAAATGCTTAGCTCGGGACTTATTCCAGCCGTGACTTCTCGAAGTTGCTTGGCTCGTGAGCAGAGCACATAAGCCCCCCTGCTACGTAACCAAGGAGGCAGACTCAGAGCTGAAAGATCCCGAATCCAAACTAAAACTAAGGCCCAGGCAATAGGTTTCTGATGTTAAAACCTAACAGTTATTCTTGCCACAGCCCCCACAGGAGTGAACGCAATAAGTGCGGTGGAGTGGAGGCAGTTCCTGGGGCCAGCAGAACCGCGCATGGGGCGGGCCGTGGCCGCCAGCCTGCCAGCCCAGGCCTTGCAGGCAGCATTTCCACACCTGGCCACCACCAGACTTACGGTGCTCTTCCTCGCTGTGGCAGAGCTCCTCGTCCCCTCTTGGCCTTAGAACCATTTGTTCCAGATGTTTGACTTATCTACTCTTGGAAAGGAACTTTCTTAGGGCTCACAGAGACAGGAAAGGTAAATAATAGATTTTTCACGGAAGAACCACCTATGACCAGAAGTGGCTGCAGACACACGGGACTGTGAGATTCAGGGGCTGTATCAGAGAGTGTGGTGACTGATAGATTAACAATGTCTGCCGTGGGCATGGCGTGGAGAGTAGCCGCAAACGACCTCGTCCTTTCCATTCCTCCCGTAGGTGCTCATCAAGGGTAGTGAGCCCAGCACCCAGCATATGTGAGTCCTCCCAGTTCCAGTGGGGGGATCTCTATTCTGCCCCTGCTGATGAAATTAATACACAGCCCTGTCTAAGCAGATGAGGCCCATGGGACCCAGAGTCTCACCAACTCCTTTGGTGACACTTCAGCAAAATCTTTAGGGAGAAAGTTTAGTCCAAAGTATCTGAAGCCAAAGCCTAGCAAATGAAATGGCGCTAGTTCTCCAAATTCTCTTGTATCTGCTCAATAACGGGATCTCCGATTACTGGGAATTAGTTCTTGCCTCTGTTCAGAGAAGCAGCCAAACACACAGCGCACTGAGCCACCGTCTCCGAGAGAACGGTGAGCTGGGGAGCAGTCAACTCCCTGCAGTACTCCCTAGGCCGTGCCTGGAGCTGGGATTAGGCGGCAGGATTAAGTTGGCTGGGTGCAGTCACACACCTGTAGAGGTGCCAGCCATTGCTGGCAGCCAAAGAAGCCCTTTGTTAGACTGACTGGTGGCCTCAGCAGGGGGCACTTGGAACCTTCGTTCAGGCTAATTGCTAAGATAATCAACAAGATGTGCTTTCTACCAACACCTACACCGTATAGATTCAAGAGTTTCCCTCACAGAAAGGCTGATCTAAAACCAACACGCAGGTGTGTTGTACATCTCATTCTCCATCCATTCCCCATGATTAGAGAAACAACTCAACCCCACAAAGACTTTCGTTTTCAGTTGGGATTAAGGAACTGGACAAAGTGGGACAGAAGTCAACATTTAATGGCCAAACATTGAGCCGAGGGCTCAATTTCGTTGAACCCCCGTATACCCATCTTACAAATGAGGAAACAAGCACAAAGATGCCCAAGGTCACACGGCAGGAAATGAGGGAACAGGATTCCACCCAGACACTCTGACTCATGAGTCCACGTTGCACATTCTTCCCATTGTGCCACCTGCCCTCTCGGCCCACAGCTAAGGCACAAAGTCGACATTTGAGAAAAGGAACCAATCGACGTGAGCCCGGCCTGCAAGGCGCTTGTGAACTCACTAGGAAAACAGGCCACAAGGCTAGGATGTGAGAAGGTTCAAACAGGACTACTGGTGCACACATCTGTTCCAACTCCGGTGCATGCACGGACAGCCAGAGTTGGTTGCTGTTCCTTGCATCTAAGAACTTAAAATTAACACAATCAGACACTGCAAACAGGAATCACAACACAGGTCTGGGATGCTGGGAAAACACAGAGGATAAGTGCCAGAAGCAATCATGGAAGCTTCACAGAGGAGGTGACATTGCAGCTGGCTCTTGAAGAATGGACAGAAGCCTGCCCTCGGGCAGGTGTGGAAAAGCACAGGCAAGGCTCAGAGGCACAGAGAGCTCCCAGAGAATGGCCCTGCACAATGTCCTGACTTCACGGTGTCGGGAATAGGACACCACTAAAGCCCTCACAGCAAGGAACATGGGGTCGGAGATAGGCGTCAGATTCCTGGATTCTTCATTTACTAGCTCACATGAACTTGAGCAGGACAGGAAACCCTGAGTCTCTACTTTTTCCATCTGAAAAACACAGAAAACAAGGCTTGCTTCATAACCCTGTTACAAGGATCTCGTGCCATCATGTCAACGTATAGGTGGTAACAGAGAACCCGGCACACAGCAGACAATACCGCCACCGCCATGTCACACGGCGGCCTGAGGTAGGAGGATGGTATCATGGAGCCCTCTGGGAGAGCAGGGCACCCAGAAATAGTCGCTGTGAAACCTCCTGCCCTGGGCAGCGAGAGCAGTCACTTGAAGGGACTTTCTGACCCACGTGACCCACCCCTGGCTCACCTCCAGCTTCACACAGCCGCATGCACTCCACCTACTCCCCACCCCGGGCCATGTCCTGCCTCAGGGCTCTCTCTAGTGGCAGAGAAGAGGACCAGCCTCCCAGGCAGGACAGTCTGGAAGCAGGGTCTAGGCTGGTAGCACCTAGGGGGACCATCATCAGCCAACGGCTGAAAGAAGCCGGTGGATAAATGCCCCAGCCCTCTGAGAGGGCTCAGAATCGCCTCCTCCACGATCCTCAGGGACCCTCCGGGTGCCCTCTGTTAACCATCTCAGCAGCACCCAGTCTCACGCTGTGCTACAGGAGAACCAAGGCTAGGACAGATGTCTCCCTGCCCCGCCCACAGAACTCAAAAGGCCACCCCTGGTCTCTGGCCACGTACCCTCACGCAGCCTATCTCTGGGGGTGAGGGAGGCACAGGGAAACCTCAGCACCCAGAGGGACCCCACCATGCGCTCCAGCACTTTCCATCGTCTTGGATACAGAGGCAGCCCTGAGAAGCACTTCGTTCACTCTGCCAGTCAGCTGCCGGCCATTCGCTATGGACCCGGGGAGCCTGCCTCGCAAGAGGCCACAGGGAAGGAGAAACAAAAGGGCTCCAGTTCTGGTACCTACAATCAGTATGGAAGAGAGACGGAGCCACCATCCTGCACACCAGAATCCCAGCTAGCACGTGCCCTTCACTGGCCTTCTTGATCCTCCTTGGCGGCATGAAGCAGCAGGGAGGGAAATCAAGGCAGAGATGAGCCACAGCTGTCAGCAGCCCAGGCCCTTCACGATGGTCCCGTGGGAATGAACTGGGCCATCTCTCAACACAGGGCCCTTCCTTGCAACTGTGTCACCAGAAAGGTGGGGAAGGGGGGGCAGGACTCATGCTAGTTGTGGACACTCCAGCAGGATGAACAAGAGAGAGTTCTGGGCCCAAGATGCTCTCAGACGCCCAGCTCAATCTACCCCTTTTATTTCCCATCTAAGCACACCAGTAACCTCTGCTCAAATGCCTCTCAAACTCCACACGTCTCTCCCCAAGCAGCAGCTAGCAAAGCAGGGTGACCTTTCCTTTGGCCCTTAGTGACAGTCTGCCTGGTTTGTCTGTGGCTTTCCGGATGATGACATCATTACCATGAGAACAGGGCCTGTTACCCAGGCACCTGGAAGAACCTGGGGTCCTTCAGCCAAGCCAATCCCCTCCTCCACTTGTCACTGACTGTGTCCTTGGCTCACCTCCTCCTTGTGCTCTCAGAAGATAAACATTCTGAATCTCATGATGTGAGCTGCACTTCCAGTGGCTTTCTAAATTGTGCATGTTCTTCTAAATTCACTGACTTAATACAATATTTTTCTCCCAGCATAATGCATGGAATATTTCCAAGCATGCACAGTCACGTAGTTACACTGTTACAAACCTGCTAGTCAAATACACTCCCTCCTCCTGGGATGGAGTCTTCTCTTCTGACCGCACAGTGGCAACAAGCACCAGACCTACCTAGGGCAGGGGTGGCCACACTTAGCACCAGCAGGTGTTGGACAAGGGAGAAACCAGAATGGCTCACCCAGCAGAGGGAAGCGTGGGGAGCGAGAAAACAAGTCTCGTTAACACTGCATTCATTCATTCCTCAAATACTTGTTGCTATGGTCTGAAAGTCTGTGTCCCTCCCAGACTCATAGGTTAAAATCCCAACCCCTAAGATAATGGTATTGGAAGGTGGAGTTTTGGGGAGATCATAAGGTCACAAGGGTAGAGCCCTCAAGAATGGGATTAGTGCCCCTAAAAGAGGCCCCAGAGCTCCCTGTCCCCTTCCACCACGTGCGGACACAAGGAGGCACTGTCTATGAACCAGGAAACGGGCCCTCGCCAGACACAAAATCCGCCAGCACCTTGACCATGGACTTTCAGACTCCAGAACTGCGAGAAGTAAATTTCTATTGTTTACGAGCCACCCAGTTTATGGTACTGCATTTTGTTACAGCAGCCCGAATGAACTAAGGCACTTGCCAGTCACCTGCTACGTGTCAGGCACTAGATTCAGGCCTGAGGATGAAGAGACAGAAGAAGGGAAACAGCCAGGACCCCTTCTCCCGGGACTCCAGGTCTAGCAGAGACAGACAGACGCTGATCAGAGACACACACCAGTACGTAATTACAAACCTGAGCAAGTGCTCTGAAGGAAGAACAGCCTGCTCCCACCTCCGGGATCTCAGGGGAGAGGGAACTTTGCCGCTCTAGCGAAGTTACTCAGGCCTGCAGGATCTGTTCTCACCTCCGAAAGTATGTAAGTATGTTTTGTCTCCCTCTCTGGGCAATGACAGAAAGCCTGCTGCCAAATTCTCTCCAAAACACACTTTATCCCAGTGCTTTCAGGATTCCTTTAAGGAATAAAAGGGAAGGAAGGAAGGAGGCAAGAAGGAAAGAAAAAAGAAAAAAAAAAGAAATAAATGGGGAGACGGAAGGAGGGAAGTCAAACTGTCAATTATTTTTTAAAATTTACAAAAATAAAAAAGGACTTTACATCTAATTGTTCTTAATGCTCTAACGGAACATTCCCCCAGTAAGACACATCCCAACAGTTTAACCTTCAGAGTGAGAAGACATCATCTCCGTAATTCAGACTCGAAGAAGGTAGAAGAACAGAACTGGAACACATCAGACAAATTGCCTTCTGTTTTTCTTCAATTTAAAGCTCAACAATTTGTCTTCCTGTCACACTGCCTTGCCACATAAAACTTCCTGAAAAGGCTGCATTCAGAAGCTCACCGTAAAGATTCAGGGAAGGTTCAGAGAAAAGCCAAACATAGGGGAATCTCAAGCAGGGCTTCCAGACCACGCTGTAAGCCGGCATGAGACTGGCCTGAAGCTTCGGAGGGGGGGCAGGATGGAAGGTCCAAAATTAGATGGTATTTTGAAAGATAAAATGTCCTTCCCTCTCTGCAGCTGAAAATAAACAATGTGGCCCCTTCTTAAACTATCACCATCCTTAACTAGAAACAGCCAAGGCTGGAGCAGAAAAAAAAAAAAAGCTGAAGTATAGACGTGAGAACAGACACACCGTGTGACAATCTCAATGTACAAAAATCATCCTGACGACCACAAAGAGTGGATGTCAGGGGACCTCCTAGCAGAGTCTGTGCCCAAACCCCAACCCTGACACTGCGTCTGGGACCTTGGGCAAGCTGCTAAACCTGTCACCCTCTTGTGAATTGAGAAAACAACAGGACTCAGCTCACTGGCCACCGTGAGGATTAACTGAGCGGACATTTGAGAGACAGAACAATTCCTGGTACATGGAAAACACCTCAAACACACAGAGAGCTACTAAAATATGTTTTGTCCATAATTAACGAGTGGCATCTGTTCCAAGGACTCATGGTATGCCCCGCAGTCGTCTCTCAGCATGAATGAAGTTGCTCACACAGAACAGTCTCTCTGTGCAGGAGCCTAAGAATCTCCCCCTGGCTTGGAGGTGGTGGTTTGCCCCATTTTACAGGCGAACCTGAGGTCCCGAGAAGGAAAGTGACACACTCGAGGCTATGGGGCTAGGGAAGGGCAGGGATCCCAAATATCCCAGCTCCAAAGCCTAGGGCACCTCTGACGATGCCATGTTCTCTCCTTTCCACACGTCCATGTGAGGCAAAACCCTGAAATAACCACATGTAGGTGTCCCATCTTCCCAATCTGTAAACTAGTTACCTGGTCTGGATGTGGGAGGTAATGATTCAACTGTGGGCTTGGGACCACTTCTTAACAGAAACGTATCATGGAAACCAAAGATTCTAAAACGTGGTTGTCTGCAGTGTAGTATTTATGTGAATAATAACTACCATTGGCATGGCTTCAACTGAGAGCCTGAGCTGCCCCTGCTAACGCTGAGAAAGAAAAGGAAGAGAAGGAAGGAAGGAAGGAAAGAGAGAAAACAAAAGAAAGGAAAAAGTAAGAAAAACTCCCTTTACTACCACTTTTTTCCAAAAGATGGGAGAGCTTGGGGATTCCAGGCCACACTCACACTGCAAAGGGAATGGTGTTTACCACAGAACACTGGCTGCGCCACTGCTGTGTGTCAGGGACTGGGAACACCGCATTGCCAAGCAGGCCCGGCCTCAGTTCTCACTGAACGGACATGCAGGAGTGGACGAAGGTCTGCACTGAAAAAGACCATAAATAGATGTCCAAGAGCAGCAGTGGAGGAGATTTATAACCAGAATGAGGAAGGAGAAAATGACTGGGGCAGAGGGCATACCTGCTTCAGACAATGATGCCCTCTTGTTAGAGATTATTGGAAGAAACAGCCACACAAAGATCTGGGGGGACGAGTTCCAGGCAGAAGAATCAACAAAGATGCTCAGCAGGAAGCAGGCAGGCACGGGTCAGATCATGCAGAGCGTGCAGGCCACGCAAAGAAGTGTGGATTTGTTTTTAGAGCAATGGAGGGTTTTAAGCATAAGAATGGCATGAGCTGAGTGACACTTTAAAAAATGAAATCAAAACTGACCCAACCCAAACAAAGCCATTGTAAAAATTTGAGACCATCAAGGAACTGGGAACTTAGAAACTAGGTGATACCAAGGGATTGTTGCTAATCTTTTTGTGTGATAGTAGTGCTGAGTGGGGTTATGCTTTTTTAAGTCCTTACCTGTTAGAGATTCATATATAACTGAGTATTTACAGGTGATACAATACCTAGGACTTGCTTTACATGCTTGCCAAGCAAAAAACAGAATAGACTAGGCAACACATGGGAACAGGTAAATAACTGCTAAGGCTGGGTGATAAGTACACATGAGTTTGTTATGTTAAATACTATTCCACCTACTTTTCTATGTGTTTGGAAACCTCTGTAATGAAAAAAGTTAAGAAGTATAAACAGTTATTAAAAATTTGACTCTGTGGCCATTGAGCAGAGGCGGCACAGGCTTTGCTGGTTAAGGTCCTCTGAAAGCCAAGGTCACATCCCCGTTAGCAACGGACTTGGGAAGAAAACACAGGTCCAGGTCGTATCCAGCCTTACACGCTCCACCCGAGTGCCTCTGTCTGTTAAATGCCCGTATCTCTTGCCTGGCTGAGCAATTTCCACTGCAGATAAAGGAGCCAAAACAAATTAGCCCCAATCTGCACAAATGAACCCAAATTACAGGCTGTGACCCTGCTGGTGACCCAGGGACAACCTCCTCCTCACGGGCTTGGGGCCTCCCGACACCATGACCATGGTAATTACAAAGGGATGCAGCTCGCACACACCATCCGAGATGTGATCACTGGGCAAAAATTAGCTCATTAGCTGCCATTCCCAGCCGTGATAACCTGCTGCAGGGCTCAGGCTTTTGAAGTTGAGATGCTGACTCACCCTTCAAAAGACCTACTGCTTAATGGCTCAGGTTAACACAGCCTGCAAGGCTCGGAAAGGAAGCAAACATCCTCATGAAAGCACTGGTGCTGGCCAGGACCTGGGTTGGATCTGGTCTTCTACTTCGAGGAGCTATGCAAATAATTCATTTACCTCTTGTTTATCCATCCTTAACCCCAGGTAACAACATCTACTGGGAAGACAGACTCTAATCCAAGAACCGAACAACCAGAACCACACCTATCACTGTTGATTTTACCCTGTCTCTCTGGAAGCGTTCACCCTGCTTCAGAGCTGACCAACCATCATCTCTCATCTGAATGGCTCAAAGAACCTCCAGCCCAAATCACCCCTCCAAGACTGGCCTTCACCCATCCACTTCTCCACAATGCCCAGGAGGGGGAAGTGTCCAGTGAACAGATCTAATTACTCCCCCTCCTTCTTGGTCCTCACTAATTCCCACCATCCACACAACCAAGGCCAAACTCCTCGCTGAGATGGCTGGAACATGTGCTCTACCAAAAACCAAAAATCACATTTCTCAGCATCCCTAGCAGAGTAAGTTCAGGCCACTGAGAAGAAAGAGAAACCATTTTGAGTGACTTGCAGGTAACTTCCGTAAAAGGAGTAGCCATACACTTTTTTCCCTTTTCCTGCTTCATCCTTCCTGCTGCTAAGAATGCACATGTAATGGCTGGGGCTCCAGAAGCCACATTAGACCATGAAATGACCTGGGAAAAGTAAGGAGAGCACAGCATAACAACATAGAAGTAACTGGCAAACATTCCTTTGTTCATTCATTCAACAAATTTCTACTGAGCTCTATTATGTCCAGGTATTGTCCAGGCCCCTTGGGACAGATCTATCAGTGAACTAATGAGACAAAGATCCCTGCCCTCGTGAGGTTTACAACATAAGACAAAAAGGCAGTATTGAATAGTGAATGTAAGAAGTAACATTAGAAGATAAGAAATGTGTGGGGAAAAAAAGAAAAAGTCAAGCAAAATGAGGCGGAATAAGAATGCGAGAGGGCAAAGACTGCAGTAGAAAATCTGAGGGACAAATGAGTAAATAATGAGGGAGGAAAAAAATAAAATCCTACTAAGACACAGTTAACTTTGCTCCCAAACAATCCTGGGAAAGGGAACAGCCTCATGATACAAAAGAGATGCGCACACTATCCGTGGTTTAGTTCTGCCCTAACAGCTCCTTATTCCAACGTTACCAGACTCAAGAGAGAACCGCACTCAAAGGCAAACCTGTTCTGCACTAGGTTGTCATTTTTAAATGGCCTTTTTGGCATGGTTCACAAGGGCATTTTGTATCTCAGTAGGGGGCATTCCAGGACCCCCACCTCTGTACTTTAACCTGTGCAGCTCAGCTCTCACTGGGGTTACATTGGTAGCTTTTAGGTAAAAATGCATTTGAAGGAAGGGCTCTTCTGCTTAAAATAAAACGTTTTTGTGATGGTTGTTTGGTGGCAGGGGCTGAGCAGCTGGCAGGTACGAGTCTCATACGTCTTTGTATCATCTGCGTTTGGCACCCGGTATGAACTTGGCGAACTTTTGTTTGCTCAGTGAACAAATAAATTTTGCAAACTTCCACGATCACCAGACTTGACAGTTGTCTCTCTTTAAACTGCAATGCTGCCGCTGCTGCCGAGAATATCTCCCCTCCGCTGAGCTTCCTGTTGCTCCCCTCCCAGGCTCCAAAATAACAAGAAGTTGCTTGGCGGTGATGTCACATTGCTGCTGTCACCGCCTGCAGGGCATTCACATGCTGGCTATATTTAAGACCCAGGCTTCATGTTCAGTGACATAGAAATTGCCACCTCGCGAACCATACCGGAAAGGCAAGATTTGAAAAATTATTTCTACGAATAACCAGGTTGCAGATTCTGCCTCTCGCCAAGGCACAGAGGAAAAACCGGGGGTTAAACTGAGCAACGGGCTCCAGCTCCTCAGGTCAGCTAGGTCTGGCTGTTTCCTTCCAACTGTTTCTCTAAAGTGACTCAGACACTAGCATTTCCTTAGCAGCAGCATCTCGCAGTTGTTCTCCTTCCCCGTGCTCTTTTGGTATGTCTCAAAACCATTGTTATTTTTCTCTACCTACTTCTCATTAGAAAAGACAGCAAATGAAGCGTTAACAAATGGTAAATGCATTTCCCTCCCCAGTGGGTAATTATCATAACCTTTTAATGAGAGTTCTATCATATTTATTGGTTTCGGTAATTTTTTATCTCCTCCTGCTCCTGTGCTTTGACGGGGAAAAGTGATGGGCTAAAGCGACATTTCAGACACAACCTTCTCCCTTTTCCCTTAACAGCTGCGTATTTTTCGCATCTTGATGAACCGCCCAAGTCCGTGTTTGGTGCAGATTTTTCGGGGAACATCTGGCATCGGGTACTAATGGCTCTGATGCTAACCCATTCAATGTGGGCACGTGCTTCAAAACGCAGATGTTCGTGCAAATATACCTTGCTGCTTACTCCCTAAAAATGTTAGTTCATCAACAAAACCTGAGTCTTTGATTGGATTCTAGAAGCACTGCAGAAAATAAACAACCACGTGGCTTTCTCCCTTGTACATGATTGCTTTGAGATACTACCAAGCTCCTGTTCCTCCCCCGTCATGCTGCTATCATTTTCATACAAAAAAAATCTAGGAAACCTACACTGGTTATCAAATTCCGGAAGGATTATGAAAGAATGTATATGGCCCTCCACAATTCGTAATGTTTGAGAAGACGCTTCCATAATTTAAAGTTTTGACATGAATGCATTTGGCAACTCCAGTCTCCTGCCTTTGGGGGAGTCCCACGTCACTATGCCCAAAAGAAAAATCAGCTGGGAAGTCATTCATGCCAAGGATACCTTCACCTTCCACAGTTGCAAAAGCAGGAGCCCAATCGTGACGAATGGTGACAGAACCAGCTCAAGCTCCAGCAGGTAGGTCCTCCGGCCTCACCCTGGAGCCACTAAAACATTCATATCCTGTGCCCTGCGATGCCACTTGTAGAAATACATACTAAGGAAAGAAACTGATGGCGAAATAGTCACAGACACAGGAGATGCACTGCAGCCTTTAGCTACACCGTCAGAGGAGTAGAAGCAGCCTCAACACGAACCCGCTACGTGTGCTGCGGCGCGCCACACAGCCACTGAAAATGACAGCGAGGCCCTATCACACACTGCCGTGGGGGTATAAAAGTGAGACCTCTTTCTGGCAAAGAATTTTGGCAATACAAATCAAGAGCCTTTACAAACATGCTCACTTTCTAATGTGGCAATCCCACTTTTTGGAATCTAGCTGAAGGAAATGATTTTTCTTAATTGGAATAGCTTTAGGAAAACATATGTTCATGGAAACACTACTCCTAAAAGGGAAAGAAATTGGTTAAGAAAAAGGAGAGATGTGAGAAACAAGGACATATCCAAACACAGAACTACACGTGGACATCAAAAGTGATATCCATATAAGGGAATAACATAAGGAAATGTTATTTATTGTATTATTAAAAAATGTCTTTCAAAGCAGACCATCAACTTATAGATTCAGAATGATCTGAATTATGTGAAATGAATATAGACATAAAATAAACTGCAATAAAATGTCACATAATAAATAAAACGTTAATGGTAATTGTGTCCAGGTGATTTTCTTCCTTAAACTTTTCTGTTACTCTAACTTAAGTATTATAACTCGTATATTTTATATGCAGGGGGAAAGTCTCTATTTAAACATAATTTGAAATCTACATAGAAACAATAAAATAAACAGAATATAAATTGCACGTATACAACTAATGGTAGTATAACTACGTAAAAATGTACTAAATGAACTAAGAATGGAAATAATTATCATGCTAGGGTTGTGGGATTTGGGACTCTTTTCCCCATTTGGGGTTGTTGTGTTGCTTTTACAACTTAAAGGTAATTTTTTAAAGCATAGGAACAAAAGCTTTCTCAAGAAATTTCAGCTAGCCAGTCATGGCAGGATTCTGGAGACCCCCACTTGTGCACATCTTAACCTGAAAGCGTTCAGCTCAATGCTCAGTGAGCAAAGCAAGATGCAAAACACTGGGCAGATGTTGAAAGCTCACATGTAGATCCTAAAAAAAAAACCCAAAGCAAGCTGTTCCAGTCCATTTTGTGCTGCTGTAACAGGGCACCTGAGACTGGGTAATTTACAGTGAACTGAAAACTCACAGTTCTGGAGGCTGGGCAGACCAAGACCAAGGCGCTGGCACCCGGCAAGAGGCTTCTCACCGGCAAGAGGCTTCTCACCGCCTCATCACACGTGGGCAGGCTCAACGGCAACAGGGGGCAACTGGTTCTTTTATAACAGCATTAATTCCCCGCCCCCAGGAGGGTGGAGTCCTCCTGGCCTAATCACCTCTCAAAGGTCACCACCTCTTAATCCCATTACAATGGTAATTATGATTCAACCTAAGTTTTGGAGGGGACAAACATTCAAACCATGGCACAAACCTACACGTTGTTTATAGTTTACGTAAAAATAAAATCTAAAGCAAACATGACAAATGTTCATAGTGCTAATTGTTGCAGTGGGTATTCTTTGTATTTTTGAAACAAACCAACAAACTGAAAATTAGATCCCAACTTGGTTCTGAGAAAAAAAATCCCAAGTGCCTCCACCTTTCCGAAGCTGATTTCAATCAGCTTAGCCTTTCAGATCATTTCTAGCATTCTCTCCAAGCCCTTTCGACTTCAAGTGCGGTCCAGGAACCAGCAGCAGCAGCCTCACCTGGGAGCTTATTAGAAATGTGGAATCAGGCCCCACTCCAGCCCTGCTAGATCAGAATTTAAATTCTAACATGGTCCCCAGGTGCTTGGTGGGGACATTAAGGTCTGAGGAACGCTGCTCTAAGCCACCGGTTGTCAACCCTGGCTGCACACGGGAATTACCTGAGCAGTCTGGGTCTCACCTCCGGAGACTCTGACTTAATTGGTCTGGAGGGCAGCCTGGACATAACCGCTTTAAAAGCTCCCCAGGTGACTGTAATGCACAGCAAAGTTTAAGCAACATATTTAGCTCAAGAAGTCCAGAGAATTCTTGATTAGAAAGTTAGTCACATCTGAGCAACAGCGGGCTGGATTAACTCCAGAGAACGACTTTTTGCAGCTGTGAAGTGGAGGGATAACTTACCTCCATGACACCGATAATCACCGTGGCGGCTCTCGCCCTGCGCTTACGCAGAATGCTCACCGTCTGCTCACCGTGCTTAGCACTTCCCCTGCGTTCTCTCTTGCACAGTCTCTCTAAGGGAGAGACTTTCATCCTGGTTTTCTAGATGAGAAGCAGGAGGAGTACCATGACCGCCTGAGATCACACACGGAGAAGCGGCCGAAGCCCTCGCCTGGCACTGAGAACGAGCACTCCCTTACACTGTGCATCTCGGGTGCCGCCCCCCCCAGTCCCAGCCCTGAGGAGAACTCACATCCGGGCCTGCCCCATTCTGCGACACTGCGCTCCCGCTGAGAGCGGCCAGCTGAACCGCAACATCCGGAACCAGCCGAAGGTTACAATCTTTGCTCACGCACCCCTCCCCTCAGTCCTCAGCACCTACAGGCTAGAATCAGCTGTACCTTATCTCTGACTGCCTAAGCTTAACACAGAACGGTAACTGTTTGATGAGAGCATCAACAAATGAACAGTATTAACCATTCATCATCCTTCACTGAATTTTGTCACTAGCGTCAAACTGCAGGAAACAGCTCCTCCTAAGCCACCCTGTCTGCTGCCCTGACACGTGCGTCCTGTACTCATCCCTGTCCCCACACCCCTGTCCCACCCCAAGCACTCGGCCCTCCGTGGCTGTTCTGGGGTATGTCATTAAAGACCTGCCAGCTGCCGGTGGGCATGTGCCTAAGAATGAGGAACGCAACTCACTCGGCCCCTCAGACTCCAAAGTGGAAGAGCCAGGGACCTTGGGGGAGCAAACTTCATGCCCAGAGAAAGAGAAGTGAGGCACAGGAGAGCCAGGGTGGGCCGGACACACAGCAGGAGTTCGATAGGTGATTCAGCGTGCTCTGGGTGCAGTCCCTGAAGAGGGACTCCAAAAGAGTCGGGTGACCAGAAGGGACCAGAAGGCTCCAAACACAAAATTCTGCTGCAATTGCAAACGGTCCTGAAAAAGAGACGCTGGGTGAAAGGGCCAAAGCAGGGATTCTCACTGGAGACAGTGCTGCCCTCTAGAGGTGCAACAAAAATGCGCGGGGACAGTTTCGGTCTTCACAGGGATGAGGGGGCTGAGGACAGGCCAGGGCAGTCTCGCACAGCCAAGGTCAGCCGACCTCCTGCAATGCTTACAACTGTCCTGCGGCCATTCCTGTAGGTGAAAAGCTTGTTTATAATCTAAGCCTGGAATGGGCTCCTTTAAAATACACTCGCCATGCCAGTTTACTCTAGGGTCCACCCACATTCTGCTCTTCTGTTTTCTGTACTTCTTATAAAGAATGACTTCTGAGCTCCTTATCTTCTTTAAATCCAAACTTATGCATCAGAATGAGATGCAAGCACTTAACTTCATTATGTTTTCTAGCAGAGTTGTGCCCAGCCAATATATTCTAAAATCTATTTTTTATTACAGATTACTTTCTTTTTATTTCTCTTTCCTATTAGAGGTAGGGTATTGCACTGGTATTTTAAAATTACTTGTGTAGGCAGGTTATATCGGCTATGAATTTCATTTCTGAATAGTGAAGGGTGCATTGCCAATGTTTTTATTAAAAAGAGATACTGAGTCTGCTAAGATCGAGCCTAAACATGACACAGTGGCTGAACTAGGTGCTTGCTAATGAGGTCAAATTCTATCGGACATAAACATCTAACTAAGGAAAAACACCAAACACAACATAGCACAGAGACATTCAGACTACCGCTTAGCATGGCTAAAGCCCAGATTTCACTGACAACTCGTAGCACTGCTGGTACAAGAGCGACAAAGCAACAAAGCAAATGTTAATTTTTTCAAAGATACAGCAAAACTGGGCCTTATTTCTGGTCTTTACTAAGCCTGAGAGCAAAGTTTTGTTTTGTTTCACATAATGGGTTTAAGATATTCCTCCCAAGCATGTTTCTTTTACCAGACAGAACAGAATAATGGGAGCTATAAAAGAATGGTAGATTTCCTCCTTTTTTCAGTCTCATGTGCGATGCTGCCAGCTTGGCCTGCGGACTTTATCTCAAGCAGTGTCCACTACTCCACGAGTGCTACCATCAGGATGGTAAATTGGCATCCTTGCCACCACTTCCCTTTCCCATGTCCATGGCAGACATTGCTAATCAATAACAGCACTCTCTCCTGCTGAGCCCAGATGAGATCCCAGGATCCTTCTCAACCAGAATCCCAGACAGCCACTACTAGAGTTGGCAACAGGATGAAACCTATTGCCTTCTCCTGTTAGAGCATGCATTCCCCCTGGGGAGATGGCACGAAAAGGCCCAGACCCTTGGTTCCAAAGGACACCCTTAACCCAGGACAGGCTCGGAACTCAAGCCAGTATCCCTCATGTCTGACCTTCTCAATCTGACCATTTGCCTCATGTGATACACAGAATCAACGCCTTTGGATGGACACTGAAAAAATTTACTATCCCATTTCACAAAGGGCATAGTCTTCATATTTCTACAATAACTTAAAAATTAAAAAAGGCAGAGATTGAGCCTCAGGACAGAACTGAGATTTAGAGTCTTCATAGAAAGCCATTAAAGGTCTCCCCATGGGCTGCACAGTATGACCTGCGCAGGGCTCCCTTAGCCCTTGGTCCACTGCCCTCTCACAGGCTGTGCAGGACAGTGTCGTAGCAGCTCTCATTGCTCAGCAGCCCGGCGGGGACAAATAAACAAAGGGACACATGCCGGGCAGGCAGGGCTGGAGAAACAACTGCCTGGAGAAGCTGAAGGTCAAAGGAAGGCCAGTGGCCACAGGCTCCAAGATGCTCATTGCAGGCGGAGGTTGGACAGCAAAGGACCCACGAGATCGCAGCCCACCCTCTGTGCCCCCTAGCCACCCCAGCCAGGGGGCCAGCCAAGGAGAAGAAATGAGGTGACATTCACAGAGCACTTACAAAGGGCCTGGAGCTGCCTTGAGTGCTTTAGGAGCATTAGCTCATGTAATCTTCCCAGCAATCCTTGGAGAAAATGTAACAGACATGCTTTTGTCTGCCCAGTGCCTGCCTTGGGGACTGGCAAGCTGTCAGTCACGGCCCTCTGCTCGCTCCCGGCCACAACAAGCTCTAAAAGAGTCTTTCCTAAGATGTTACATATGAATATTAGGACAAAGGGTCTCTTTCCGTGAGGTCCTGTGTGAGGCCTGGCACCACCAGAGGTCACTTCTGCTGCTGTGTGCAGAGAGCGCACTAAAGAATGACACCGGCACACGGAGGACACGGAGCCAAGGGAGGAGGAGGAAAAGCATGCTTGGCATCACCAGGGTGGCTGGGTCCAACGGCACTGAAGAAAGTGACCTGTTCTTGGCTTTCCTAGCTATAACAAGAAAAAATTTCCCTGTTGACTAATTTGAGCTAATTTGGTTTGGCTTTCTGCCACCAAAAACACGTTAGCATTAATTGGGGAAACTGAGATTTGAGAAGTTACAAGTGGCAGAGCCAGATCAGAGTCACCGTGTTGTGCTGCTTCCCTAGCTCAGCGTTGGACACGGCCCTCCCAAGTCAGCAGTGCGCACGGCACAGCGGCACCGCACCTGCATGATGCCACCTCGCAGGAGGTAGGAAGGAGCCTGCCCCATGCCACCCCGCCCCCTTCAAATTTTCAAACACAGAACTGGAGGCTCAGAAGGGCTGACGGCTCCAGCCACACAGCTGATAACATCAGTTTATTAACGCACTAGAACTGCCCAGCAGGAGAGGAGAGTCGTGACAAAGAGTACTAGCAAGGATGGCCCAACAAGAGAGACAGGAAGGAAAGCCTCGCATGGTGCTTCGTGACACAATCCAGTGGGTTTCTCCTCGAGAACACTTTCTCCACCGCCCTGGTGAATCTCAGCCAACTAGAAGCCCCCTTCATGGGCCTGGCAGGTTGATTACCAAGAAGGTGAGTCTACGTAGGTACAGAGAAAACATGACAAATTCCAATCCCCTAATATCCAAACAAGGACACCTGGTTAGTCAGGACTCTTATGATCATAAGAGAGAGAAAACCAATCACAAACTGGCTCAAGTAATAAAAGCAACTTACTGGCTCACATACTTGAGAAGACCAGAGGAAAAACAGCTTCAGGAAAGACTGGATCCAGGAGCTCAAATGATACTATCAGGAACTGCTGATTTCTCTCTCCCTCCATTTCTCCACTGTGTGGTCACCACAGGGGGTTAGGATCTTTTCACAGAGTAGCAAAGACAGCTGCCAACAACTCCTGCCTTACATCGTCCTCTCAACAATGCTGTAACTGGCTCTTACCAGATCAGCTTGGCCACAGGCCCTTCTGTGACACAGTCATGGTGGTCAACGGATGGAGCCAGCTGAGTGTCCAGGCCTGGACTGTCCGCCCTCCTCTGGAGACCAGTAGGGGCAGGACAGGGTCAGCCCCATCAACCACATGGCCAGAAGGGGAGGAGAAAGTGTCCACCAAGGAAAATGGGATAGTGTGATGGTTAATTTCGTGTTTCAACTTGACTGGGCCACAGGATGCCCAGATAGCTTGTTAAACATTATTTCTTGGATTGGGGGAGTAAAGCGGACAGCCCTCACCAACATGGGTGGGCATTCATCACTCCACTCAGGGCACGAATGGAACAAAAAGACAGCAGAAGTGAGTTCCCGTTGTCCTGACTGCTGGAGCAGGGACAGCAATCTTCTCTTGCCGTGGGACTCCTGGCCCTCAGGCCTGCAGACTCCCTGATAACTACACGCAGGCTCTCTGGCTCTCAGGTCTCCAAACTACACACGTGCTTTCCTGGGTCCCCAGCTTGCAGGTGGCAGTGTGTGGGACTTCTCAACACCCATCTTCACGTGAGCCACTATCTTACGATAAATCTCTTTCTAGAGACATACATATAGCCTATTCCTCTGTTTCTCGGGAGAACTGTGACTAGTGCAGGTCGTGCCTGCCCCAGGAGGAAGCGGAAGCCTGAAGGGTGCAGCAGGCAGGCTTCAAGACAGCCTCCAGGGGCCCTGCCTCCTGCAATCCACACCATTATGTGTTCCCCTCCGTCACTGGACCAGGGTTGATCTGCGTGACTACAGAGTACAGCAAAAGTGGTCATGTGTCACCTCTAAGATGAGGTCATAAAAAATGCAGTGGCTTCCATTGTAGGTGTTCTGTCTCTTGCTCTTGGGTTACTCACACTGGGAAGCCAGTTACCGTGTGTGAGCAGCCCCGTGCAGAGGCCCACGTGGCAAGGAATCTGAAGTCTCCTGCCGCATGAGCAAGCTTGGAAGTGGACCCTTCATCCCCAGGCAAGCCTTCAGATGACAGCAACCCTGACGGGCACCATGACTCCAACCTCGTGAGAGACCCTGATGCCCCAGCTAAGCCAGTCCCCGATTCCTAATTCACAGCAATCGTGGAGGATCATAAACGTTTGTTGTTCTAAGTGACCAAGTCTGGGGATAATTCGTTACACAGCAAGGGATGACACTGCTACAAAACAACAAGCAGAATCGGAAAATGCCCCGCAATAATCCAGCAACCCTTTTACATGCTTCCCTCGAGGGCACCTCTCCTCATGCACATTTGTGTCTTCTTTCTTCCAACATCTGTCTCATAGCTTGAGTTTTCTTCGTTTGACAGGAAACAAGGCAATCAATTACTCAGAGGAATGTGACTTACACAGCCTTAACTGCAGCTGGTTATAACGCTTCCCCATCAGCAACCAGCAGCTGCTTGGGGCCACAAAAGCACTGGGCCAGTTATATGACCTTGTTCCATAAAAGACACTAATTTTGAGCAAAAGGAATGTATAATCAAACGCTGAATTTACTCAGTGATGTTTCAGTTTTACAACCACACACTCAGAGCCAGTAAAACACACATACACACAAATGCGCCCTTAGTATTAGAATACTTACAGAAAGAAAAACATTTCACTTTTCTGAGTTGCAAATAGCCTAGCTCCTAATTCTTGCTATAGCACTGCTGTTAAAAATATAACTTTTGGTTAGATAAGGATTCTTAGTATCATAATTATTATAGCAAATAAAAGTGATAATGACAGTTTAATATTTACCGAGCATTTATGAAGAACATTTATTGAGCTGATACACGGTCTCTCACTTTATCCATACAACAACACTACGAGGTAGAGAGTTTTCTTATCCTCATTTTATAACTGAGGAAACTGAAAGAGAGAGGTTAAGTAACTCATCCAAGGTCACACAACTGGTAAGCAGTGAAGCCAGATCTGACCCTTGCAGTCTGATGATGCCAGAACCTCTACCGTGAACCACTAGGCAAAGCCACACGCACCACGAACACACGTGTACCTGAGAACAGGGTGGCCCCAATGCGCCCTCATGGGCTTCCCCTTCCAGCCTGTGATGCTCCACTGTCCCACCCTCCCTGTGCCCCGACAGCTATGGCACCCCCAACCCCCAAGCAACCACTGTTCGAGCGGGCCACCGTCTCCCAACACCGACAGCTATTCCTTCTGTCACCAGAAGCAAGAAGCAAGTTCTGACCATCAGCAGAGGAGGACTCGGTCTGGAACACGTCAGCGATTGAATTTTTCAAAACTTACACATCCAGCTAATTGGTTTGCTTTCTTCTCTTTTCTCTTTTTGAAATATTCATCTGTTTTATAGATGTTCCTCCTACCTGTCAAGTGCAAACGGTGAGACACCTTGAACTCTTAGCTACCCACTGTTTACATGGGGAGACTTCAGAGTATAAAATTGCCTGGTTTAGACATTGGTTTTTCCTACCCCATTTATGGGCTACAATGTTCCCAACAAGTACCACGGCTAAAACGCACTGACTGTAAACACACTTACAGCAGCTCGCTCGTGCCCAGCGCCTCACGCACTGTCACGTAGTTTCTTCCTCATTTGTCCCTCTCGTGGGGATGAGAGGAAACACACGCTTGCAGAAGTCGAGCAATTCGCCCAGAAACACACAGTTGGCAAGTAATGAAGCAGAGACTCGAGACCAAGCTGACTCCTAATACGGCCATTACAGTGACAGGGAATATATAATTCTTTCTTCGATAATTCAGAACCAGAGTCTCTAAAGACTTCAGTCTTACTGTGAACATGAAATGCAGTTATGCCACAGAACCCTGGCATGGTCAGGTAAAACGGTGGACCAGGTGAGAAAATAACAAATTAGGCACGCATGACTCTATTTATGACAGTCATTTAACTGTCTCTGACGCTCTTGAGATGTCGTTCTAAAATGTGAAGAAAGGGGAGAAGCTCAAAGAACAGAAATTAAATATGGAATCACAGCGCCAACATCCGATCACACACGCAAAACAGTTCCATTAGTGCCACTCACGACACCCGACAGCACAGAGACGGAGATGCTGCTGCTGTAAACTGACTTAACTCCAGACTCCCCTGCGCATCCACAAGACAGATTTCTCCCCTGGTCTTATTTAAAGTAGTTTAAAGAACAACCAATAAACTGCTTATCTTACCTAAAATGAGAAAAAACTGGAAGTAACCCAAATGTTAAATTGACCATAGTAAATTGATCGTTCCAATCCAGAATGGCCAATATGGTGTGTTAACTCAATCAAATACGAAAATCAGGTGTATAAAAATGGTTAACATGAAGCCTATATGGAAACAATAAAAACTGATTCGCGGTAGTACGTAGCGGAAGGGGGAGACTAAACCACGGTGGGCATAGATTATAAGTGCAGCATATAATTTTCCCGTGAGCAAATGCAGTACAGATGCATGCTTTTACGTGAGTTGGGATTTTTTTTTTTGGTTCACTTTACAGTTTCCTTTAATAAGATATACACAAAGCCATAGAAAAGAAAATGGCTCTTAAATAAAAATAGGCCCAATAATACTCCTAATTAGAGAAACAGGAATGAAAAACATTCTGCCGGCACCATTTTTCACCATGATATTATCAGAGTCCCAAAGTTTGGCTCCCACGCCTGTGAGCACAGCCACGCAGCAGAGAGCGCTCTCGCACGCCACGGCAGAGCATGCACGGCTCGCCACCCAGGCGGGGCAAACTGACGCTCTGTCCAGCTCGCAGATGCCCTGCACTTTGGCCCAACAACTCTACTTCTGGAAAGATCTCCAACAAATATACCAATACAGGAACAACATGACAAACACAGTTTATTCATCGTGACATTAGCAGTAATAGCAAAAGACTAGAAACGACCTCAACGCCTGGCGTCGGCGGATGGTTAAGCGAATTCCGGTGCAGTTACACGATGAAATATCAGGAGTCCTTAAAGAGCAGATGGCAGCCCCATGGCACCAACACGGAACGATCTCCGAGCTGTCAAGTGAGGAGTGTGTGGAATGTGCTACCATTCTGCATTAAGGAAGAAAGGGAGGAGAAGAGGGACGAGAAAAGGGAAAACAAAGTATGTGCACACGTGTCTCCCCGTGCGTACGTGGAATATCTCTGGTATCAGTAACGACGACAGCATCCAGGGAACCAACTGGGTGCTGGGACAAGAGAGGGGACTTGCAGAGTTAACCTTTTGTATTTTGAACCATGTCAGTATGTATTATTTACTCAAAGAAATAAGGTCAATTAAAATACATACATTTTATTTCCTTTGGTCACTGCTTTAAAAAAAAAAAAAAAGCACAGGTGAAAGGCGTGCTAGGGCTCTAACAAGCTTCCACGCGCTTACCTCTTCCCTCCCCCGCCCTACCTCGCCAACGCCTGGACCTTCATGCTGTGCCGCTCCTCCTGCTCGGCCACCTTCTTTTTCAAGCTGTCGACCTCTTGCCGGAGCGCGGCAGAGTGCTCCATCTCACCGTCCAGCAGGTTTCGCAGCGATCTGGGGAGAGGGGGCCCCGTCTGTTCAGATGCCATCAACCCAGAGTCCACCAAGCCCAGAACACAGCTCCTAACCTAAGTCGAGTCCTGATTCAAGGCTTGCATGAACCACAATTTAGGTCCATCTCATACAAACTGACTTAGGCGATAACAAAGTCTGGTCAAAGAATTAGAATGAGCCCCAGGGCGGTCATCTGCGGCCAGGCTCCCTGTCCCTGATGGTCTGAGAGCAAGCCAGCCACCTGACAATTTAAATCAGGGGAAAACATCAGGTTGAGCAAATCTCAGGCAAGTCCCTTTAAAGACACCCCTCTCAAAGGTACAGCACGTTACACTGGGGCCATTTTGTCATAGCCACACTGGATAAAAAAAGAAAAGGGTGCCAGGAGAGGCCAAAAGAATAATCTGAGGCATAAAAATAGGATATCCATCCAGATTATCCGACAAATGTCTAGTCTCATTTCCGCCTCCACCCACAAAACATGCTCTGAGCCTACATTTCACTGCCATCTCCAGGGTAAACAAGCTTCACAGAGCATCTAGTCTGATACAATGTAGTAGTGCTTTATATTCCCAAGTTTGTTAACCCTTCAAAACACGTTCATTTGTGCATCTATCATCCTCGACTTTATTAAATAAGGGAGAAGATAGCAGGTCTTCTAGAAACCATTACAAGTCACCACCTAAACGAGAGCCAAACGTGGCTCTGCTGACCTTTTTTTAAAAAGAGAAAGGGCACTCTGGGAGGCCGAGGCGGGCGGATCGCTCAAGGTCAGGAGTTCGAGACCAGCCTGAGCAAGAGTGAGACCCCGTCCCTACTAAAAAATAGAAAGAAATGATCTGGACAACTAAAAATGTATATAGATAGAAAAAATTAGCCGGGCATGGTGGCGCATGCCTGCAGTCCCAGCTACTCGGAAGGCTGAGGCAGGAGGATCGCTTTAGCCCAGGAGTTTGAGGTTGCTGTGAGCTAGGCTGACGCCATGGCACTCTAGCCAGGGCAACAGAGCCAGACTCTGTCTCAAAAAAAAAAAAAAAAAAAAAAAAAAGAGAAAGGGTCTGGCTCTGTTGCCCAGGCTAGAGTGCAGTGGTACAATCATAGCTCACTGCAGCCTCTAACTCTTGGGCTCAATCTTCTTCCTTCAGCCTCCCGAGTAGCTGGGACCACAGGCACCCCCACACCTGGCTAATTTTTTTTTTTTTTTTTTTTTTGGTAGAGACAAGGTCTCGAACTCCTGGCCCCAAGCGATCCTCCCACCTTGGCCTCCCACAGTGCTGGGATTGCAAGTATGAGCCACAGCACATGGCCTCTGCTGACCATGTACCTCACTCTACCTGAACGGCTATTTCTAGAAAACAATTACCAACAGTGGTACATCTACATACTAAATCTAGAGGACACTTGCCAGGTGACATTAGAATACCTGACCCCCACCATCACTCCCGTTATTCACTGAAATCTCCAAGACCTGTGTTCCTTGAGAGCTTTGAGAAAATTCCTCTCTTAGCGCCTGGGGCCCCCTGACACAAACATGGTATGACTTTTTCTTTCTTTCTCTGAGAAAGAGAAAAAAATTAACAGAGAGTGACTATTGTTCTTCACAAGGTAAGACAAAATCTATGGCTTCTTCCAAGATAATAGCTCCAGCTGGAGCAAGGGAAAAGAATCCTGCAATGGCTGCAAGCCTTTTGATGAAAGCTTATTTTATCTGGAAAATGGTGCAGTCTAGAGATTTCTTTTAGAAGCAATCTCTTTTGTTTTAGAAATCACGCTTGTTTGCTTTTATATGTTTCTCTAAAGGATGAGAGAGAAGCTTGTCAAGCGGGGCTCAAATATAAGGTTTAAAAGAGAATCATGATTGGATGTCACCATGGACCCTTAATTTCTGCCGTGAGTAGAAGAATAGAGGTGACGTGAACACACGCACCCAGGAGCACACGCACCGCCCCACTCCCCAGGGAGGCAGCCTAATCGTGCTGGCGGAGGCTTAGTGGAGAGCTGTGCACAAGCCTCTGCTGACCACCCACAGTCACGGCAAGGCTGTAGCAGCTGAGAAGCCCAACTGCACACAGTCGGGTGGCAGCAATGCTCCCAACACCAGGGGGTATCTCGCATGGGTTTCAGCAGCGAAGGAAAGGTTAATGAAACCCTCTCAAGTGTCTGCAAGTGGGCTTTTGGCCAAGTCAAAAGAATCCAAATATCATCTTGCCCTGAATATCTCTGGTTTGGGCAACATTTAAGACAAGCATTCGAACACCTGGAACATGGTAGATAGGCTTTCAATTAAAGGTTACTCAAAAGACTGCTGTAAGGGAGGTGGGTGATAGCCAAGGGGTTTCTTTCTCAGGTGATGAAAATGTTCTAAAATTGACCGTGGTAGTGATTTCCGTATCTGTGAAGATATTAAAAATCACTGAACTGCACACTTTATTTTCTTTTTTTGAGACAGAGTCTCATTCTCTTGCCCGGGCTACAGTGCCGTGGCATCAGCCTAGCTCGCAGCAACCTCAAATTCCTGGGCTCAACTGATCCTTCTGCCTCAGCCTCCCAAGTAGCTGGGACTACAGGCATGAGCCACCATGCCCAGCTAATTTCTATATATATTTTTAGTTGTCCAGATCATTTCTTTCTATTTTTTAGTAGAGACGGGGGTCTCGCTCTTGCTCAGGCTGGTCTCGAACTCCTGACCTTGAGCGATCCGCCCGCCTCGGCCTCTCGGAGTGCTAGGATTACAGGTGTCAGCCACCGCGCCTAGCCGGAATTGTACACTTTAAATGAGCAAATTGTAAGGTATGTGAATTAAATCTCAATAAAGGCTGTTTTTTAAAAGAGTTAAAGACAGGCCTACCAAATTCTTGGTCTGTTCTAAGGTGGTGCCATTTTTGGGAGGCTCTCATTCCTTGTCTACACACAGGACACAGGAGATAAATATTAAATACTACAGCAGCACACCCCAGACAAAAAAATAAATAGCCAGGCACGATTTTGCCAATAGAGCAAAATTCCCTTCATCTATTACATTCTCTCTGTCCCAGAGGTAGAATGTCAAAGAAAGAGACTATTGCTCATGCCTGACAGTCACGATACCTGTTCTCTTCTTCCATCTCATCCTTCCTGTTCATCATGGCCACGATGGCTTGTCGCAGTTCATCTAGAGAAGAAAGCAAAGTCGAAGTTAATTGGCAGATCTTGCCTGTTACACCGTCCCCTCATCTCTCTGGATTATATGCTACTAAGGATGACTTGTCCAGTTAAATTCCCTCTTCCCCTTCAAAAATAATCTCTATGGGCCGGGCACGGTGGCTCACGCCTGTGATCCTAGCACTCTGGGAGGCCGAGGTGGGCAGATTGTTTGAGCTCGGGAGTTCAAGACCAGCCTGAGCAAGAGCGAGACCCCGTCTCTACCAAAAATAGAAAGAAATTAATTGGACAGTTAAAAATATATAGAAAAAATTAGCCGGGCATGGTGGCGCAAGCCTGTAGTCCCAGCTACTTGGGAGGCTGAGGCAGGAGGATCGCTTGAGCCCAGGAGTCTGAGGTTGCTGTGAGCTAGGCTGACGCCACGGCACTCACTCTAGCCCGGGCAAAAGAGTGAGACTCTGTCTCAAAAAAAAAAAATAATAATCTCTATGCAGTTTAAGAGATCCAGTGGGCTCAGCCAATCACTCTTTCATCAGTCACAGAACAGAAGGGCAGGGCAGGATGAGGGTAAACGTGAAGGACCTTCCTTGGCGAATACACTCGGACACCAGAGAAAAAACAGGCTTGCAAGTTCAAGTGTTTTTCCAAGTCTCTGCTACAGGACAAAATGATTTATTCCCGGTTACAGCTGTCCATCAACCTAGACAGCAGACTGAGTGACGCTTGGCTCCACAGTGGCATAGAGTTATTCGAGTTTAATGTGAAATCTGATTCTCCTACAGTGACTTCCATAGTTAGTATACAGGTGACAGTGTAAGGGGAGAGGGGGGTGTCTCCAATACACAGTCCATAATTACTTCCAGGAACTACTCTTCGACACAAAAAGCATTCATGGATAGAGAACATCTTTAAATTAAATCAGCACCCAAGTTTCCTATCTGCATCAAATTTAATTGTGGTCACTGTCCACACTTTGAAGATATTGCCAAATCACTCAGTCAGTTCCCAAGACAGAGACTTCTGCATTTCTGCTGCAGAGCCAGTGCTGTTTATTTCCCTTAAAAAACCTTGTGAATTCTATTTCCCTCTTAGGATTGGTCGCTAGGAAGCTCAAAGCCAAAATTACACATCTAGCAAGTGTACGTGGCTATGTGCCAACCACTGCTTGTCCTAACTTTCCCTCTGGCTGTCGTTTCCAACCCGTATTTCCACATTGTGCCAATTTTACTTAATACCTGCCTCGCTTTGTTGTTGTTTTTTATCTGCTTTAATGTGCTGCTTCAAATCCTTTTTTGGAAAGAGATATGGTTGGTTGGCTTCTTCCTTTCAGCTAAAATTTAAATCCTTATACCTGCCAAACTCTATTCAAAGCCCTTACTGGCATAATCTCATCTAATCCTTTATACACACTTAAGAGATGCATGTCACTATTCCTATTCTGTTGGGGTACACATAAATCACAAAAAAGGAAAGGAGGAGTAAGACGGTGGAGGGGGAGAAATGGAGAAGCCGGCGGGTGCCTCTGTACCCTCACAGTCAGGATGCCCCGGGAGAAAGCAAATGCCAAAGACAGGGGGCAAGAAACGGGGTCATGAGCCCAAAGATATCCTCAGACTGCAACACGCCGGGGAGGTGAGAACTACTGTTCTGTTGCCACTCACGGTGAACGGTCATCAATTTCACAGAGAGGTTACTGAATAGGCTGCAGGACCACGCCGCTCATAACATCAGAGCCAGGATGGCAACAGTCTCGGACTCAGAGTCGACGCTCCTGACAGCTGTGTTGCGACGATGCACAACACCGACAGAGGCAATGGGGACCCGAGAGCAGACCAGCGTCACGTGTGTGCTCTGTCCATGTGGCGAAGCCCAATGAACAATACAGGTCCAGGTGATAAGGCCACAGGAGAGGCTCGGGTCCTGGTACTGTGTTAAAAGACCAGAGCCGTATGTGATCCTTTCAACTTTTCTCAATGTTTGAAAATTTTCATGGTAGAAAACACGTTTCCAGAAAATATATTAATAAAGATGAGAAAGAGGGGGGAGGAGGCGGGGCTAAAAAGAAAAAAATGTTACGCCAATGGCAGAGTTAATCAGCCCCAAGAGACAGAAAGGAGGCTGGGCGCCACCCTGCAACCCCTAGGAGAACGGAAACAGGGCACAGAACAGACAAAGGCGAACGCAGTGTGCCGCCTGCCCGGGCCCTGCTCTGCCTGGAGTTACGACAGCCCAGAGCTCACGCGTTCATTCATTCGTTCATTCAGTAAACATCTACTGAGCACCTACTGGGTACAAATACCTTCCCAAGGAGAGAGCCAGGCTCCCAGCTCGCCTAAGGAAGGAGCACACTTAAAGGAGGATTTATGAATGGAGAACAGTAACGCACATTCACATACGGCTACAATGAAACACACTGAACGACTCTTCCTTCTTCACTCGACCATAACTAGGATCTCAGCTCAGAGCCTTGGACCAGCGTCTCAGCCTCCCTGAGACCCTTTCGCAGGCACAAGGGGTGAACAGCACCCACCTTCGTCCCTCCCTGGGGTGCTGCAGAGATCAGCAGAGATTAGATGGGATGATGCTATGTCAAGGCCGTGCCTCTTACAGACTGCAGCAGGGAGCATTAACAATTTAGAAGAACTCATCCTAATGCTATTATTAGTGAGAATTTTAACTGAAAACACTGATAAATCTGCAGAAAAAAATGAGAAATTTATTCCTGTGACACCATAGGCCCCCCTCCCCCAAAAAAGACTTAATATATTATTGAAGACAGGCAGGGTAATACCTCTTTGGCTCTCATCGTCAAGAAACCCAGAGCAGGTGGCGGCTGTGTACTGCGGACACAGACAAAGGGGAACTGCTCCTTCACTCCCAGGCCTGTTTGAATTCTGAATTTTCTCACAGGGCCTCTTCCCCCCTGGAGTTCTCGGCTGGCCCAAACCTCATACAAGGGCACAGGAATAGGGCATCCATACGGCAATGGATGGAAAAGATGAAATCTCTTCTGAATCAAAGAGATCACACTCTGTCGGCAGTTTCCCTGTCAGGGGTCTGCGTCTGTCAGTGGCCGCACGGCACACACCTCTGGCTTACGCTCCGGAACGGCACACACTGGCCTGAGCAAGGCAAGAGCGCGACAGAGAACACGTGCACAGTGCGGCACCTCCACCACTGAGTGCACTCAGTAAGGGGTGCCCCGGACTGGGGGGCAAGAGAGTTGTGCTCGATGGGCCCTCGGTCCCCTGGCTCTGCCGCGCCTCCCCTGGAGGGCACCGCACACCACCGCGAACATGATCCTCGTACTGAGACCTTTGTGTTCATCATTCCTCGCAGCCCCTGAACGCCGTCCAACCCCTTTCCATGGCCTCGACTGCACAGTCTGTCTGGCCCAGCGGCGTCTTAAGGGATCCTCCAGAGTAATTCGGACTGGACTATTTTCGCCCCACCCACAAACGTGACAGCCTTTCCCCTAAGATACAATCCAACAGATGTTTACTTCATGGGTTTCCCGTCCAGAACCCACTTTCCTCATGTCCATCCCCTGCTTCCGATCTGATAAAACCCAACTAATCTATTCAGGCCCAGACGAAAAGGCGCTATTCTGACCAGCACATTGCAAGGTGTGCAATAAGTAGTCACCTATCTCCCCCACTGGCGTGTGACACCCTAAAGGTGCACAGCACGTCACGTGCCATGGTGTCTCCAGAGCTCCCACGTGTTGAATGCTTAGCCGGGATTTATTTAACTAATTCGGTGAAACGAGTGGTCCAGAGAACCGCTCCTCTCTAACTACTACGCTTCTAACACTAATGGCCAAAATAGAGGCTGTCACGTAATGAGCGTTTTCTACGTGCCTAGCAATGAATCAAAGCCTGACAAACCTCATTTCCATTCTCACAAGTGTTTGACGAGGGTGTTCAATGACACACAGCAGGAATGGGAAATTGGTACACATTCCCTGCAGGGTCCCACGTCGCCTTCAAACCCTCCGTAAGGTCCAAGATTGCAGACATTGTCCCGGGCAGGCCCCAGAGCTGCAGAGGAATAAGGCACTGAGGTGGGGGGTTGCGAGGGGCAAGAAGATCAGAAAGGAGGGGGCCCAGTCGTTTCCATTCCAATGGCAGGACTGGCATCCACGGCGTGTGGCTATCCCCAGGCTCTGAGGCCAGGCAGCCCAGAGTTCGAGCCCCGGCTCAGCCACTTATCGGATGGGAACCTCAAGCAGACTACAAAATGGGATAATGTTCCCTGCAGGATGGGTGAGAGATTACACTAAAGCTCTCAGCCTGGCACACGTACGCAGTGAATACAGGGATGCAGTTCAAGGTCCTGGATTTCACAGCGCAGTCTCTGGAATCAGGTCCCAGGTTCACATCCTGGCTCTGCAAGTAGGTAGCCTTGGGCAAGTTACTGACCCTCTCTGAGCACCAACTCCCGTATCTATAAAATGGGATCTTAACAGTCACGGTCTCATAGAAGTGCCGTAAGGATTCGACAAGGCAATATGTCAGTGAGGTGCTTAGAACGGTGCCCAGCACAGCAGCATCTAACGAGTATTACTGATCGCTACAATCACAGTCTTTTCAGAGCTGCCACGGCGGGGCCAGAAAGATGGAGCCAAGGTGGCCGTGACAGCTCACGAGTACAAGTGAGTTATCTGGGCACATTTGCAGGAGTTAGAGGACTTACTGAGTTCCTGGGTACCTCACTCTTGGGAAATAAAAAGGAACTTTTTAAAGTGGTCTATGTCCTAGAGCAGCGGACTCGGTAACAGAATTTTCTGAAGCATCAAACAAGATCACCATGGGCTACGTGGGAAATCAGAACCGGCCAGTGATGTGTCATTTGCTAGAGACTGAGCAGGTGTCTCGGTTCTGGGCTTTTTAGGCAAGGGATGAGGGGGTCCCACACACTGCCACTCGGACTCAGCAGCTGAAATTCTCATACCCCGTGGAAAAAGTCTTGGCGGAGGAACTGTTTCCCAGGAGATCCCAGAGACATATGAACATTCGTCTGGCAAGAACAGCCTCAGGTAGCCCTAAGAGATCTCGGCCACCAGCCTGCCTTGCAGGGCCCCAGATCACACTACCCAGAAGCCACCTGCGAGAAATTGAGACCGCCAACACTGACCCGACCCGCACTGTTGCCCTTAAATAACCCCCCCTTCCCTGTCCTGGGAAGGCTGCGCATTCCCAGCCTCTTGGACGAAGCCCTCGTGTTTGTGTCAACATCGAAATGACCGGCGACACGAGGGCAGGCACAGCAGTACCCTGGTAGTGGGAATCTTTTTAACAACCCATCACGGAAAGAAGGGCTGTCGCCTTCCCCACGCAGCTGCGGCATGACGTTCAAAGTAAGAGTGGAAAGGAAGTGGACTGAGAGAGCTGGTATCCCCCCAAAAATGCTCTTTCAACACGCTTGAACTTTAATGTGCGTTCACTTTTGTTGCCACGCCAGCTGTCTTGTGACTCTTTTCGTACAGGAGAGCCAGTGGGTAATGCCGGGGTGATTTCCATATATCACATAAATATTATACTCCGCCAAGCACGAGTGACACACACGAGCAGAGGCGCTCCCGAACATGTAATTTTCTCTCCTCTCCCTGGCGCCGCGCAGCCCATTATTGGTTCCGTCTCTATCATCGTGATCTCCTTCCTCTTTATTACCTGCCACAGCACGCATTTCAAGTGAAAACAGAGCAGCATTTCTGCACTGCGTCCTCCACAGAGCCCGGCCGAGCCGGGGTTTCCCTCTCCTGACGCCGAGAGGCGAATGATCATCCGTCCCAGAATCGGGTCCTTGCTCGGCTTCAGAGGACTAAAGCGCAAATCTTGTCAAGTGCACAGGAGAATGTCAACATCGACCATCAGAAATCGATCTGGGACAAAAAGCAGCGTTTCGCATCGGTGTGGAAAGGATGGATTTGTCATAAATGTTGCCGGGCAAGGAACCATTTTGGAAGCAAGAAATAAGATTTAAATCTCTGCTTCTGCAATTTATTGAAATAAATTCCAGATACAATAATATTTAAATGTGTGAAATGAAGCAATAAAAACAATATATGAACAAACATTTATGCCACCTTTCTTAACATGAAACCAAAGACCAAGTTCACTAAGGAACTTGGAGTTTTGCTATAGTATCTGCACAGCCAAGGCCGATCTAACAACAACCACCAAAAAACCAGTCCATTGTTTGTGGAACTTTAAGCTCCTTGGGGCAGCAAACTGGAAGATAGAAAGAACACCTGTTTCCCCATCAGATCTACACTGGAGCCCAGATGCCCCACCGCTGGCTCTGCGCCCCTGACAAGTGACAGTCTTTGCCTCTCGCCTCCCCCTGTAGAGGGAGCTGGAGAAATGCTGCCGACCTCGCAGGACAGGGCGGAGGCCACTATGAACCTCACCAGACCACGTCTGCACATTCTCTAAGTCTGCTTTCCTACCACAAAGGCAGAGATGACACGAGACAGAGAGCGTGGGGCCCGCGCAGCCGGCAACATTTACCATCTGGCCCTTTACAGCCAACCCCGTCTTAGGAGAACACCCGCGAGCTCTTCCCTCCGCTGCCCTCTCTCGGCCTTCCCCAGTGCGGGAGCTCTCGGACGCTGTGCCAATCGCGTGGGCCCGCTGGCCATGACCAAGCCAGAGACGAGCTTTAATAGAAACGAAGCAGCAGTGGAGCTGCTGCCTCAGACACGTGCACTCCTTCCTCCCTTAGCGAGGCCTCCTCCCTTTTCCTTGGGTCCCTCTGGCTAACCCTGCTCACCCTCCCGCCCTGGATCTTCTCCCACAACCCTCCCTGGTCCCCCTGGGGTGACCGCATCTATCCGCGGGCTCCACCACCACATCCATCCCGTGGACCCCGGAGCCCCAGCCCCGGCCCTCTCCTGAGCTCCAGACCACGTGCACAAAGGCCTCTGCCTGCCTCCTCCGCTCCTCCCTGGTTAGTCTCCAACACATCAGACCTGCTCTCCTCTTGTGCCTGTGTCTTGGCACCAGCTGTTTCCAGGGCCTAGAAGGCCTGGCCCCTCTCCTTCAAGCCTCAGCTTGGGGATTACCTGTTCCAAGGCACCTCTGCTCGCTGGCTCTAGCTGTCCTGCAAGTCAGCAGGCCTGTCCTGTCTTGTCTCACCCCTGCTCAGAGACTCTGCTCCCACAGGCCTCTGTCCACACCCACCCCCACCCACAGCGGGTGAGACCGAGGGTCACTAGCTGACTCAAACTGAGCCAATCATATACCGTCTTCCAGAAGTTTTGGATGTGCCACAGCCTCTGACTAGAGAGACGAAGGAAGGTGGCAGCAGACAGATCTCGCCCAAGAGCAAATGGTACTAAGTCACTCTAGCGGATCCGTTTGCTGAAAGCCAATTTGCCAAAAGACCAATTTAACAAACCCAGCCTTAACCGAGACCTTCAACTGAGCCAAGGACAGTTTGCTGGGGGCTCTTTTGCAGCCAGGTGCGGAGGCCTGAGCACGGTCAAATGCAGATGCAGGCACAAGGCAGAGGTCCACCAAACAGAGGAGCCCGTAAAATCTCTCAGGCAAGCGCGTCCAGCTGCAGCGAAAACACCGAGCTGGCAGAGCTGCAGGTGTCTGAAATGTCGACGTGTACCACGGAGCCTTGGGGCAAAGCCACACAGAACCAAAACTTTGAAAAGAATCTGTACCGATTCCAGGAACTCACTGACTGCTGACTTGGTCTCGTGTTGTACAAATGCAGCCAAGACGGCCACTGAAGGTGGCAGGAGCCAGTGAGAGCAAGTCAGCTGCAGTGACCATGTGGCCACAAGGAATAAAGCAGTCACACCAGATGGCCACCCCACTCCTGCGGGACTCCCACCCAGCTCCAGGCCCTGCCAGCCCTTGCAGATCTCTCTGTCCCGTGTTCTAAACTTGAGGAGGGGGTCCATGTCCTCACAGCCCAACAACCCAAGCAGAGTTGATTGGACGCTGCTGTCCCAAGTCCCCAGCACACCTCGTACATATCTCCATGAAAGCACGTTGTCCACTGGGCCAGAGCTGTCCACCTGCAGGTCTGGCCACAAAAGCCACCCCCCCACCAAGCATGTGAGTCCCTTGAGTACAGGGGCCAGTTCCCCGCACCGTACACACGTGAGGCCTGGTGAAGGAACCAAAGGTCGGGTGCATAGTGAGTGGATTAATAAACGCGTGAATGACTGGCACCCGCTGCTAAAACCTGCCCCTCGGCCCCAGGAACTGAGCACAGGCTGGGCTGGGCAGAGATGTCAACTGTATTTGATAATAAGTTCAAGGCCTCACCAGAGAACACTAACCACCAGGTTCACAGCTGTAATTTCCTGCCCCAGTGACGGGATTCAGGCTCAAATTGAGCTTTTTCCGTTACATGTCTCGGGGTGTGATACGCGCGGGTAGGACAAATTCCTACATAGCGTTACCCTGACCTAAAACAGGACCAGTCTGCCAAGCTGTTCCCCTTTCTCAGCACCAGCCACATGACTCCTCAGTTTCAAAAAGATCTGTAGAGCAGGGACCAGCCCCCAGTCCCCAGGGACCCAACATGAACACAGACACGCGGCCGGATGACGCGCTGGCCCATTCACACGCATGACTGGGGGCCTCAGAGGCCGCTATATAAAGCACCGGAACAGTGACGCCGAGGCAGGGGTGAGAGGCGCCTCATCTTTAGCCATTAAAGGCCTCCCAGGGGGGAAATTATCCTGAGACTAACTGATCTTCAACTCTCTTTCCAAAATTAAAAAGGGGAGAGATGGCTGACTATGAGGACTGGACACGGTGCATCTGGACACGTGGACCATGTGTGCACACTCTCATATATAAATACACACGTAGATCTGGGTAATAACTCCCAGCTTTATATAGCGTCTCTTCCCAAAGACCTCAAAGAGCCTTTGCAAACTCTCCCCTGGGGCCCATGCTCAGTTATATTTAAAGCGAGAGCTCATGAGGGCACACGCGCAGAAATAAAAAATGTTCTTCTATGAGTATATACTTAACCTACATCGGCGTTTTTCAAACTTCACATCTTGCTTTTTATATCTTTGTCTGCCTACCCACTCCCTTTCCTTTTATCTCCAAAAGAAAGGATAAACTATATCGAGCTCCAAAATGTAACTTTTTAATCAATCTCAGGCCCGCATTAGCTTTTTATTCTGTTTCTCTTTCCGGCCTCCCCTTTGTCCCTGCCCACCCAGGGTTTCTACTTTCCAATCTGTTATGATAAAAAACAAAAGAAATGCCCAAGACCCCTTCCCAGTGCTCAGAGCACCATTCTACCATGTGCTGACCATTTTCTGCAAGCCCAGCAATGCGAAAGGCACTGGACATACACAATCTCACTTCATTCTCACAAGTCCTCTGAGAAGCGAATATCATTTCACCTGCTATATGAATGAGGAAACAGAGGCCCAGAGAAGGGAGGTGACTTGCCCTAGGCCACACAGCCAGGAAGTGGCAGGGCAAAGACCCACATCTGGCCAGGCTCCCTGGAAAGCCCGTCTCCCAAGCAGGCAGCGCGGGACCCAGCCCGTCTCCTGGGATGGGGCGCACACCTCGGCACTCACACCCGCACCGAGTGTGTGGACTCCAGCAACTCTCCAACCTTCTCTGTCCTCTTGGGGAGGTCAGAATCTGATTTAAATTTATTGTTTCTATATAACAATAATCTAGAAAAGGAAAAGAAAGGTTCGAGGAACCCATGGGAACAGATTGAAAAATACAAAGAAATCATGAGGCACAGGAGAAAAACACCGTGCAACAACTTGATAAACTTCTGGATCTCTATTAACTTTTCCGTATTGGTAATTTTTTGGTTCTCTCTCTCGTTCGTGTGCGTGCAAACACACACACACACACACACACACACACACATACACATGCACAGTGTCTGCTAGCCTTACAGCAGATGTCAGGCAAGACCTCACAGGGAGTGCAGTCCTCACAGGGTCATGGGCATAGGGGAAGGGGTTGAGGACATGCCCAGCTGAGGCAGCAGCCCCTGCCTCTGGTCCACTCTCCACGTGGGGACACGGCCCAGACTGCCACCAGTTCTGATTTGTCCGGAGAAGCAGGAATCCACATTTCTACATAGGCTCAACTGTTAAATGCTATGCACTGAGGTTACTGCCACCTAGGCCCAACAGGTCATGCTGTAGGCCACCACTCTGAAGGCTCCTGCCTTGACGTTTGCGTTTCCAGCACTGGTCAGCTTGGAAAGGCCCAGGTGATGAGCACACATTTGCACAGCCACGTTCAAAAAGCAGCATTCCACCCATGTCAAAGAACATCGGAGTGTAGCTTTGGAAGGGGCCTGAGACAGGCTCTGCTAGAGGCAGAGAATGGACAGTGACCGTCCCTCAGGAGGCTCCAAGTGACTAAATCAAGGACCAAAGAGGGTCCGAGCATCCCTGCCCTGCCCCACCCTGAAAGGGCTGGGAAGCACAGCACGTAGGTGCACATGAACTTGTTAGAAGCAGTAACTCAGGCTGGGGTGGCAGCGTGTCTCTTTAAATTTTATACATCTCCGCATATATGTTCTTACTTCATATCAAGGACTCAACAGGTAGTCTCTATATTATCTAAATTTTTTTTAAAAGGCATGAGCCCTTTAGCTTTAGAGAAGTATCCACAAGAAGAACTAAAAGTAGAAAGCTTTAAAGGTTGCTTCAAGCCGTAGAAGAAACTGAACCGAGTGAAGGACTTAATTGACCAGTAAGAAGAGAGAGAGGGGTGGCAGAGTTGGATTTTTTACAAATAATGTATTGAGGTGAAATTCAGCAACATTTGAAAGTGAACAGTTCAGTGGTGTTTAGTAAATTTACAAAGTTGTACAACCACTACTTCTATCTAGTTCCAGAACATTTCCCCCACTCCAAAGTAAAACCCCTTACCCATTAAGCAATCTCTTCCCATTTTGTCCTCTGCCCTGGCAACTACTAATCTGCATCGTCCCTATAGATTCACCTATTCCAGATACTTCCTATAAATGGAATCATATAATATGTGGTCTTTTTGTCCAGCTTCTCTAAGAATGATGTTTCCAAGTTGACCCAGGTTGAAGCATGTATCAGTGCTTCATTCCTTTTAATAGTCACACGATGTTCCTCTGTACAGATATGCCACAATTTGTTTATCCACTCATCGGCGGATGGACATTTAGGCTACTGCCCACAGTTAGGAGATACAGTTTTTAAAATCACTACATCTCACTTACGGAAGAGTTCAGAAATTTGCACAGCAGACACCTGCGTCTCCACCCCTAAGACGGTCAGTTCTGATTATTTCACCATGATGACTCCAAACACTTTGCAACAATAAACCATTACTAATATGGTTGTTATGGCGGGGAGGGGCAGGGAGGAAGACAGCTGCTCGCCTGAGCGGATTGCTCCTGCAGGGTGGGGTGGGGCCCACTTATCAGTTACACGCCAAGTTTGCCCTTTCTCATTCACGCTGTGCAGAGAGCGGCTAGTGATATGCACGGTGTCTTACAAAGAAAGGCCTCGGTGAAACACATACAGCAGAGACCAGTGAAAGGCCTGGCTCGAGGTGACAAGTGGAGTACAGGTGTTAATTAGATGGTGTCAGATAAGCATGAAGCTATGGAGGGCAGAGCCTACCTGCTCTTCATTGCAAAACAGCTAAATCAGGAGGCCCCATAAAGAGATAGACAATCAACAAAGGTGTTTACGGGGGCTCTTTTGAATAACAGGCTGTCTTACTGCTTTACGGTGGGATTCCAGTTAGCACTCGTACACCCTACACAAAACAACCAAGTTCAGTACACCTGGGCAGACAGGCCCAGGCTGCGCAGTAGTCAGCAAAACGCATCTGAACTTCTTTGGACAGAGCGTGTCTTATCCCACTGGGTCCCACCGCTGCCTGAGGTGCTAGGGGCCTGGCTCCTGAAGCCACATGGATCTATAACCCCCAGGTAGACTGAAGAACCCACATTCTCCCCGGGTATTTGTGGGGGAGAATCCAATCCCTACAACAGGATGGGACTCCCGACCGCGAGGAAGACAACGCTGGCGGCAGCGTAAGCGGCGAGCTTGCCGGAAGGGGAAGCAGATGGGGAGAGAAGGCGACAGGCCTCAGCTGCTGGCAGCCCCGATGCATCCGGCTATTTTTCGCCCACTGCCAACCTGGAAGGCCAGGTCTGGACTTGGCTGTATCAAAGGAACCAGTGAGCTCCTTATTTCATGGAACTGGTGGTGCCGTCCCCCATCTTACATGTAGAAAAACCAAGAGAAGTTAAGTGACTTTCCTAACAACTGCTAGCAGAGTACATGCCATGTGCCAGATAGCGGGTAAATTATCTCATTAAACTCTCCAAACCACCCCACAAAGCAAGCTCTAGAATCAAACCCATTCTTAAAAAAAAAAAAACACCATTTCATTTGCTCACAATTCGGTGGGCTGGCAGGGGCTAAGCTGGTCTCGCGTGCAGCCAGGCAGCGGCTAGAGGCAGAACAGCCCAGCCAGCTTCCTCCACGTATCTGCTCTTCAGCGGGGGCAGCCAGAAGTCTGGGACGTCTTTTTCTCTCCATTTGGGTTTTCCGCATGACTAGCTTGCACTTGTTCACATGGTGTCTTGATGCCAAGAGCAAGCATTCGGTCTGCAGACTGTACAAGAAGCATCGCACCAGCATCTGCCTCTGATGAGGGCTTCAGGGGGGTTCCAATCAACGTGGAAGGTGCGGAGGTGGGGGGAGCAGGGGTGTCACACGGAGGAAGACACTGAGTGCTCAAACGCATTTTACAAATAAGGAAACTGAGACATGTGATTTGCCCGGGGTTACAAAGGAATTGCGACGCAGAACTGGGATCAGAACACAGGCCATTGACACTGGGACCCACAACCATAATGACCACGGGACACTTAGTGTCTCCCAACACCCCAGTGGGATCTCGGAAAGACGAGGCCAGGGCTCCATGTTGGCTCTGTACAAATCAACATCTCAACGCTGTCCCTGAAGCCTCAGCAGGTTTGGGGCAAAGCCACCTTGAACACAGGCCGTGAGGGCACCCTTCTCCTAACAGAGCCTTCGGGGGAGACCTGAAGCACATCCAGCTCTGGGATCCAGGGCGGCCTGCGCGCAACTGCGCCCCTGGATGCTGGAGCTGGGGAGCAATAGCATTCCCTTATTTTACTTAGGCTGCTTGAACTGGTTTCTGTCACTTACAACCCATGAGTCACACCTCATATGCTATAACTCCGAACCGTCATTGAGTTGACAGTGGTGTCAATGTGGCCAGCAAGGTGGGAGATACACAGGTTGAGAACAGTGACATTATAAGCAAAGATGTGTGATGTCATGACAAATAAGAAAACAGACAAGGATTCTGGGCTCAGCTGCTAAATGACAAGGTGCTTTAGGCATTTCACACCCACTTTGGGTCTCAGATGTTCAATCTATAAAATGTGAGGCCCGGTGCGGTGGCTCACATTTGTAATCCTAGCACTCTGGAAGGCCGAAGTGGGAAGATGACTCGAGGTCAGGAGTTCGAGACCAGCCTGAGCAAGAGTGAGACCCCCCCCCCATCTTTACTAAAAAATGAAAGAAATTATCTGGACAAGTAAAAATATATAGAAAAAATTAGCCAGGCATGGTGGCACATGCCTGTAGTCCCAGATACATGGGAGGCTATGGCAGGAGGATCGCTTGAGCCCAGGAGTTTGAGGTTACTGTGAGCTAGGCTGACGCCACAGAACTCTAGCCCAGGCAACAGAGTGAGACTCTGTCTCAAATAAATAAATAAATAAATAAAGGCCGGGCACGGTGGCTCACGCCTGTAATCCTAACACTCTGGGAGGCCGAGGCGGGTGGATCGCTCAAGGTCAGGAGTTTGAGATCAGTCTGAGCAAGAGCGAGACCCCGTCTCTACTAAAAATAGAAAGAAATGATCTGGACAACTAAAAATATATAGAAAAAATTAGCCGGGCATGGTGGCGCATGCCTGTAGTCCCAGCTGCTCGGGAGGCTGAGGCAGAAGGATCGCTTGAGCCCAGGAGTTTGAGGTTGTTGTGAGCTAGGCTGACGCCACGGCACTCTAGCCTGGGCAACAGAGCAAGACTCTGTCTCAAAAAAAAATAAAATAAAATAAAATGTGGAAGTTACACATGCTGATCATCTGGAACCCTGCTAGCTCTGGGACGCTGCGATTCATCAGGAGTAGCAAATGAGCCTTTCCAGTTTCTGGCTCCCGCAAGCAAAGTGGCGCATTAGCTGCCCCTGTCATGTGCTCCCATCCGCTGGCTGGACAACCAGCCAAATGCAACCAGCAGAGATCGGACCCTGACCTGCCTAAAGCCCTGAGTCTGCTGTGGCCTCCCGGGCTGCGACGCCAACATCTGTTGTGATTGGCCTCATGCACGGCCGAGTGGTGGGGTTAACTGATGGCAAGGAAGATTAATTGCATGTGAAACACTCATAAATAATTAGAACATAAAGCGGCACAGCTTCCTCCCACCCTCAGGCTGTGGTGTCATATGTCCGGGCAATTCTCAAACAGATTCTCACACATCATCCGCAATTAATGAGAAGCACACAGCTATTGAGCGGGCACAGGCAGCTCTCACACCAGACTGACGCTCACCAACTCTGCACTGCCCTGCTGTACTCCCGCTATTCAGTACCTTACCTCCTGCGTAGCCATGGCTGTGTCGCTTGCCTGCTCTGAATCTCAGTTTCCCCACCTCTGAAAAGTGTGTGATGGGCCAGGTACAGTGGCTCGTGCCTGTAATCCCAGCACTTTAGGAGGCCAAGGTGGGAGGATTACTTGAGGCCAAGAGTTCAAGACCAGCCAGGGCAACACAGCAAGAACCCATCTCCACAAAAAATAATTTTAAAAATTAGTTAGGCGTTGTGGCACCTGCCTGTAGTCCCAGCTACTCAGGAGGCTAAGGCAGGAGAATCGCTTGAGCCCAGGAGTTTGAAGTTGCTGTGAGCTATGATGACACTACAGCACTCTTGCCTGGGCAACAGAGCAAGATCCTGTCTCAAAAAAAAAAATGTGGAAAGAACATTATGGCATCTACGCTATTTTTGCAACTCCTTGTGAGGCTTAAATTCTTTCAAAACAAAGGGCTTTTTTTAATATATTAAAGAAAAGGACACATCTGCAAAAAAAAAAGTGCCATGCTCAGGCTGGCCAGTGTCGTCTCCCACCAGAGCAGGTGCTGCACCCATGTTCTTCTCCTGCAGTGAGAGGAGCTCCTTGGCTGGCCACATGACCTCTTGGAATAAAAACATCTCTCACTTTCTCTTGCAGCTTTGCAGCTGCAGCCATATAACTGATCCCAGCCGAGGTGAGTAGAAAGCGATGCTGGAAATTAGGGGTGCACCCTTAAAAGAAGGGGCTGTGTCTCCCCCTGGCAGAAATGTGGACAAGGGTCACCATCTGAGAAATGATAGAGAAAGGGGACTGGCTTCCAAACTGTTAGGTGGGAAGAAATTAAATTCTGTTTCACTTAAACCAGTGTTGCTCGGGGGTCTTTGTTACAGCAGCCAGAGCGAGAGCCACCCCCTAACGCACCACCAGATGCAGCTCTTGGTAAAGCGACCGACGCATCAGCAAAGCAGCTTTTCAGTCCCATCCTTCAGCCCACACGGGCCAGGGATGAGCAAATGAAATTTACAGGAGCCGAGCTTCTCGGATCCCCAGTGAAAGCATCTCCTATCATAAGCTGTGACAATCTTGCTTCATAATCTCTCCCTCCTCCCTCTCGTTATTTAGATGGAGATGTTCTCCCAGTCCCTCTAGAGGAGGCACGGCTAAGGCTTAGTGAAGATGGATGAGGGAGGGACTCCGCCAGGAAGCAATCGCTCTTCATCTCCTCCCACGCTGAGCCAGGCAGGACGCCCACCGCTGAGCTCTGTATTAAACACGGTTGGGGTCTCGCTCGCTCCCAGCATCTCGACTCGATCACCTGAGCCTCGTATCCACACGAAGAGGACTTGGCAGAACCCTTCTTTCCAGGGGATCTCTCCACTTCAGGGAATGTGGCTCATCCGTGTGACAGGACCATACGGATGAACCCGAGGCTTCTAGGAGGACAGAGGAGAAGGGCTGGGAGTCCCCAAAACATGGACAGCACTGCCTCCATGTTCTGAGTCCCCAGTCGCTAACGCAGCACCTGAAAACAGCCACCTTCTGTTGTGAGTCACAGGTGCTACTTAGAAGAGAAAAAAAATCTAATTTAAACTAAAGGATCACACTTCAATAAAGATCTGTGGGTGGACTTTTGGGGTTTTTTTGCAGTCCAAAATGCATTTTTGAAATTGGATTCTCAGTACAGTCTGGCTGCATATTTGGGTTAGCTGTGGTCCTCGCTGTGAAGAAAACTGCTCGTTGTGTTGTCTCACACTCTGAAGACTAAGGCTGACTTTCCTGGAATTCCAAAGCAAGCCTCAGTCTCCTTCCTGTGTGGCTGCGCAGGAACCCAGCAAGAAGCAGCACTAATAAAACGCAAGTAGATCCGGGTTCAGAGCCAACTCGTTGGATCACGCCGACATTACCAGCAGACATTCGGATGCAACAATAAAAGGCAAGCCTTTGGCATTCTTTCCAGTTCATTTTCCTCAGCACAATTTGTCTTTTGGCTCTATCTCTGGAAGGCAAAGAATGTTCTGCATACAATACACAGCAGTAAAGACAAGAGTCTCCAACTATTTTTTTAAGCCCCTTACAACATGGGAGACCAACTATTTTTAACAAAGATTTGCATGGAAAAACATAACATGTTTCCAGCATTCACAGTGATGGGTGCATCAGCTATTTTGTGTGCTATAAAGAATATTCCCACTACATTGCATGAAAATGATGGCCCCGGTCCTCAGTAAATCCTAGAGCCATCCTGGGTAAAGCCACACCTCCAGGCAACTTAGAGGTCAAGGAAAAAGCATCGGTCTCAGAGAACTGTAGCAGGGGTGATCTCTGTGCCAGATTTTCCTTGAGAAGATTCTCCTGGCAGTTAAGTGCTCGCACAAATCAAACTGTACCTTAATTGTCAAACAAAGCACAGATGGCGTGGGACCAAGTAGTGGCCACAGTTTCAAGGAAACGAATTCTGATTTTTTTGCTGCCTCATCTGGAATCAGAACCTTAGACGCAGGCTTCCAATTCCAGGAAACTAAAGTGAGTATAGGTCATTTTCTCAGCAGCAACTTCCAGAAAGGTTCCAATTACACACTTAAGGCTCCAGGAACGAATGAATAAACTGATGATTATGAAAACATCATGGGAAGATGATAAACAGAAACAAGGAAACATGAAGACAACACTTTCCTTTTTCATTATTACCAAGGGACCGCTGCGACTAAAACGAAAGCTGCCAACATACACAATGATTAAAAGTAACTGAGGGGCAATCACTTTTCACTGGAGGGAGGAACAGAATGAGAGAAGCTGAAGATTCTGCGAGACAAAAAAAAAAAAGAAAAAGAGGCACGAAGGTACGTTAGGACACCTGGGTAAATTGAAAAACAACACAGAGCTCTGAGAAAAGAGAACGAGATAGGCTGCTTCCTTCAGCCCAGTAGGATGCTCAAAGTGCGGACGCGTAATCTCCACCCATTCCAGCAGGAAACTAATTGGTAATGTCTGAAATGCGCCGATTCAAGGAGCGGTGGGCGAAGAGGAGCGCTCAGCCGCAGAAGTAACAGCTGAAAGATTGAGAGGTGCGCTCTCCACCCTGGAGGAGCAGGCCTGGCGTTGAGAAGAGGTGAGCCAAGGACATGCAAGTTTAACCATGAGCAAGTGCTGCATTAGTAACTTAAATCTGGAAAAAAACCCACGGGTCATCTCCCGATCAGAAAGTCCCAGACCCTCCTCCAGTGGCCAGCATCTGCTGCCTGGATCACGACAGTCACTAGCAGCTGCTCTCCCTGCTGTCTCCCTTGCCCCCAGCCCACCCAGGGCCAGGTGACCCGTCTAGGACACAGCTCTGACTGCCCTGCTCACCCTCCTTTGCTCTAAAGCCCCCAGTGGCTTCCCGTCTCTCTCAGGGTAAAGGCTGAAGTCGCCCCACCCGCTCCACCCCAACCTTTCTGCCCTGTCGCCTACTGCCCCAGCCACTCCCTGCACCCTCCTGCCTCAGGGCCTTTGCGCTGGCTGTTCCCCCGGCTGAGCACACTCTTCCATCGACATCCCCATGGATCTCTTCCTCACCTCACTCACGCCCTCCTCAAAAGTCAACCTGTCAGACAGGCCTTCACAGACAGCACAGCTAGAACACAGCAGCCCTCTGGCCACGCCTCACCCATCCTCTTGCTCTGCTTTATTTTGTCTTAGAGGACAGAGCAGCCCCTGACATAGACATGTATGTTTGCGGTCCCCTGCTCCCCCACTAGAATATAAGCCCCACCTTTTCTGCTGTAACCCCAGAGAAGTGGTTTTCAACTGAGGACAATACTGCCCACCCCCCGCCCCCAGAAGACACTGGGCAAAGCCTAGACACATTTTAAGTTGTCACAACTGGTGGTGATGCTGCTGGCATCTTGCGGGTAGAGACCCAGGATACTGCAAGATCTCCTACAAGGCATAAGACAACCAAGGATTATGCAGCCCAAATGTCAATAGTGCCCAGGTTGAGAAGCCCTGCCCTTAGAGCCCAGCACAGTGCCTGGCACATAGGGGTCCTCGGTGAGCATCTGAGAAATGACTGACAACGAATAACGAATAGCCAGAAGCCGTCAGGCACAGGGTTCAGGAGCTCGGGCTCTGAATTCCCACGCTCTCCCACCAAGCACTGCCTGTGTGACGCTGGCGGCAGCTGCCTCGTGGCGTTGCGGTGAGGATTAGATGCACTCAGGTACTACTCATCGTTCATCCCAGGTTCACTGCCCCCAGCATCCGTCATGGAGAATGCTGCCCCAGAGAAACGGGTTTGCATTTAGGATCCTCAGATCAAACGCCATCTCAGAACCAGGCAGGTACGAGGGTATCGCATCACGGAGAGAGACAGGTCAGCACCCCGGAACCGCAGGCACCCCGGGCACTCTGCTCTCTGCCCCAGCCCAAAGGATCAACATTCCCTGCATCAGAAGTACACGGAAGGTTGGTGCGATTCCTCCCAAACACTGGTGGAAGTCTGAGAACAAAAGGGCCAGCAGTCGTCAGGACCAGGCTTCTTTCTCAAGGGTGGCAGGACTCCGCCTCCACCTGGGCCAGCAGCAGCAGGACTCGGGGAGAGCCGCCCTAAGACAGGCTTGTTTCAGAAACAAGGAAACAGGGTGCAGGGAGTGGAACTGGGAGCAACGTCGAGGGCAAGGCCAGGGTGTGAGCCCTCCTGTCGGGCTGCAGGAGCCTGGGCGTCCTCCTCTGGGCCTTGACGCCCCCTCCCGGGAATAAAACGGCACAGGGTGACCTGCCCAGCTCCGCTGCATGTCCAGCCCAGCCAGGCTACCCCCACCACCGAGTTCAAACCAAGTAATTCCCCCGTCCCCGTACAACTTTACAGACTGAGCTGGCCCAGCTCTGCTGGTGGCACATCTCAAACGCGGGTGACATTTCCAGCAAGTCTGACTCTGCCTCATTCCCTGAGCAGAAGCCTGTTTTGGATCGGCTCGGAATCACATCAGTTACACAAGCTGCTGCCTGGCCCAGCCCAGCGACAGCCCAGGAGAAACCTCAAGACCAAAAGTCGACCCGGCTTGGAGTGCAATGAGAGCCCTTTCCTGAAGGTCTGTAAACAAATTAGGAGTCTGTTAATGAGGTCAGCAGGAGTGCAACAGACCTCAAGAAAAATGATGAAATTCCAAAAAGGAATTTGGCTCAAAAAAGAACCAAGAGCTAAGAAATGACAGTGAGATCCCTGGAGGCCACTGCACCCAGACTGTCAACCGCAGTCGAGGGAAAGCGTGTGGCAGGACCCACCAGCCAAAAGCAGAAAGTCACCCTGAAACACAGATGCTGCGAGATGCCCTTGGGAGCAGGCGCGGGGCAGGGGTTCCAGGCAAGGCTAAGACACGCTCTTCCTGGGCTCAGCGCCTCACTGCGGACGCCAGCTCAACCACCCACCGCTGTGTGGTGCCGGGCAAGCTCTGTCCCCTTTAGACACCTCCTGTTTCCTCTGTAAGACGGGGGTAACAGCGAGCTCTCACGGGGCCACGGCGAGTTAGCGCTCGAGGAGGGTGGACTGAGCACTTCACAGCCCCAGCACTGCCGCCTCCTCGAGGGCTTCGTGATGGTGGCGAGAGCCCCTCAAAACCTGGAGGTCCTGCAGCGCTTACTGGCAGAACACAGAGGTGCAGCTCGGCAAACTGCTCTGCTGCGCTGCCTCTGCCCGCTGCGGGCCCCGCGTCCCCGTGTCCCCGTCTCTGCGAAGGCTTCCTTCCCACCCTTCGGCCACCGTGTCCTTACTGCATTCATCCCCTCGACGCCCATCGGCTCCTCCCTGCCCTCCTGGCAGCGCAGAGTCAAAGTTCTGTATCAGTGCCCAGCACCCGGCACTGGGCTAGAAGACCTTGTGGCTCCAGGCAGGGAGCTGAACGCTGTGCTGTGAGGCCCGAAACTCCCACTAGGATTCCCCACTTCACGGGGAGCTCATTCCCCAGAGTGGACTGAGTAGGGACGATCACTGCAGAGGGTGTTCAGTGTCCACGGCTGACAAAGAATGCGTCACTCCCACGTGACTTTATAGCCTTCCCTTCTCTCCATCCAATCATTCATTTCTTTCTTTCTTTTCTCACCATCGTTATTTCCAGTAGGTTCTGAACTGCGTGTGGGTAGGGCCAGGTAACAAGAGCTAACTTCTACCAAGTACTGCGTCCACCGTCACGTGCACTCTCTGTGTGTGAACATGTTTAGTCCTCATGACAGCCTAGGGTGCTGGTACTCTCATCATCTGAATTTTAATGGTGGGGAAACTGAGGCACAGAGCTTGTGAGTGGCAGGTCTAGGTCTCCACCTTTGGCTCCCCGGCACCTACAGCAGGGCCCAGCATGTTAGAGATACTTGGTAAATGTTTGGGGAATGAATAAACAAGTTATAAAGAAATGTCTAAATTCCATCTGGAACCTTCCAGGTACTAGGACAGTCACCGAAGGTCTGATAGACAGAATTCAGTGGGAAGCTTCCCCTTTCAAGAAACTCGCCCGGTGTGAGGGAGCTGTGTTGGCCACGTCAACAGCCTCGCGCCTGTGGTCGGGGGCAGCGGGCTCAGAGGACAGCCAGCATAACGGCTGCCGCCCAGCACCTCACCCTCGGACCTCACCACCAGACCCTCAGCCAAGCAGCCGGCTGCTGGCCTGCCACCTGCCCCATCATTACTTCTGCACTCTGCAGCCTCGTTCCTCGGGCTGAATGTTTGGAACTGCGTTGCCAGGCGACGAGCCACGACGCCTCACTAGTATCGCGAATCTCTTCCAATAATAGCGGAGAGAAAAAAAGGACCCACTCAACAAGGCCTATTGATGACTCGGGATGTTTTTTTGCCCTCTCTGCCCTGGCTCACAATCAAAAGCGACAGCAAATCAAAAGGAAACAATTGGGCTGATTATCTGGGCTCACCCCTCTCGACCACCTACCACTCCACACCCCCTCAAGAGACGGAAAAGAAGGCCATGATTAGGATGCAAAGGCTGAAAAAATACCCATGGCTAATCAATTACCTCTCATGAAAAGCAATGGCATAGGAGAAATGTTTCCCAATTAGCTGCATATTCCCTTTCAAAACAGGACCAGACACCTACACCTGCCCTTCAGAAAGGGAACGGCCATGCACGATATAGGTATGCTGTCAGCGCACGGAAAACTGTGTGTATGCTTGGTGTTTTGTGGGTTTTTTTTGTTTTTTTGAGACAGAGTCTCACTCTGTTGCCTGGAGTAGAGTGCCGTGGCGTCAGCCGAGCTCACTGCAACCTCAAACTCCTGGGCTCGAGCGATTCTCCTGCCTCAGCCTCCCGAGTAGCTGGGACTACAGACATGCACCACCATGCCCAGCTAATTTTTTTCTATATAGATTTTTGGTTGTCCAAATAATTTCTTTCTATTTTTAGTAGAGATGGGGTCTCGCTCTTGCTCACGCTGGTCTCGAACTCCTGACCTTGAGCGATCCACCCGCCTCGGCCTCCCAGAGTGCTAGGATTACAGGCGTGAGCCACCGCGCCCGGCCCATGTTCGGTGTTTTTTAACTAGAAAAGACCATCGCTCCCACTACCACCATCCCCACCTCACCACTGAAATAGGGCACGCGCTGGACATCAAGAATTCAGATAACGACAACCACAGCAGCAAAGAGATGGCAGAGAAAAGACCAGAGCGCCCCCTGGTGGCTGCAGTGCTGCTCTTCCTGCAACCAGCAGGAGTAAAGGCAGCTTCCAGCTCCCAAATAACCATATAGTCAAACAAAGAAATTAACTCAAGAATGGAAACTCAGTTGTTAAAAAGTCAGTAAAAGAAGATAAGATTGTTGCAAATACCAATAAATATCAACTAGATGGATTTTCAGTAAGTTCAAGTAAGGAAACACCAACGAGCTGCACATGCTGAATGAGGGTGTGTTTCTGCGGCTACCAAGCCAGGATTGTTCGCTCCGCCATATTCTACAGGTGTTTATCCTTATGTACCTGGAGCCCCCTAAATGGTCTTCATTGCAGGGGTGAGGAGACTAAACAGCTCCCAAACACACACACACACACACACACGAACAAATGCTGAGATCCATCATTTCCTTTAGATTTGCTTTTTCATTAAGTTTTATTACCTGACTCATGCATGAGGCAAGTGGTAAAAACAACAACAAAAAAATAATTTAAAACAAAATATGGTTCCTGGCAAAGAGCCTCATTGCCTCCTTCTCCTGTCTTAGGGTTTCTCAGCCTCAGCACTGCTGTCATTTTGGACCAGACAATTCTCTGCCGTGGGGGGCTGTTCTTGTGCAGTGCAGGTTGTTTAATAGCATCCTTGGCCTCTACTCTCTACCTGCCAGCAGCACCCTCATCCCAGCTGTGACAACCAAAAATGTCCCCAGACATTGCCAAATGTCCCCCTAGTAGTTGAAATCACCCCCAACAGAGAACCACTGTCCTATCTGATCATTACTTCCAATCTTGAGGCCACCAGCCTCACTGAAAGAATAGATTGATTGATTTCCTCTTAACTAGAGGGAATGTTAATGAGTAGACACCAGGTAAAAGGACCTTTAGGGGCCTCTGCAGTATGGATGGTTTCAGTAAAACAGCAATATGTGCAGTTCAACAAGAAGGCCCAGATGTTGTTTTCAGGAAGATTAGTCAACAACTTACCCTTTGAGTGATTACTGATATGACTGTTAATAATAATCACTTACCAATTATTGAGCATTTAATGTGCCAGGTGCTCTTCTGGGTACCTTTTTCCTATATTTCTTATCAAGGTACAATTTACACAGAGTATCTTCTGAGTATTTTCCATATATCAATTCGTTTAATCCTCACAACTCTATCATATGGGTACTATCATTAGCCCCATTTTACAGACAAGCACACCAAGGCATGATAGGTTAAATAACTTGGCCAGGTTCCCACTGATGATATGTGTAGGAAGGTGGATAAGAACACAACCAGTCTAGCTGGTTTCAACACCAGTGAGCCCAACAGCCACGACAGTGATAATGATAGTTGTTAGTGTTGCCCCGACGCTGTGTGCAGTTACCATGTACCGAGCTCCTAAAGTGTTTCTTACTTTTTGCTAAGGTCTGGAACCCTTTGAAGGAGAATGGTGAAAGCAAAGGAACTTCTCCCCAGAAAAATCCACCTATGTGCACCAATACATAAACATTATTTTTAAATTTGTTTCCATTTATTTTTTATATGTATACCTTAATGGGTGTAAGTGCAATCTTACTACACTGATGTATTGCACTGCGGTGAAGTCACGGCCTTCCGTGCACACGCCACTGATGCAATGCGCATTGGACAAATAGTTTTGCGCACAATTGCAAGAGGCTTCTCATGTCTTTGAGACTATCTAAGAGCCTCCAATAAAGTTTCCAGATACAATATATCCCAGGCTCCAGGCCAGATACTTCATACACCCCCTAGAATCCTAAAGATGATATTACTTCTGTTTCATAGATTGCGAAACTGAGTTCAGATAAGTTAAAGCATTTGCCCAAGGTCACACAGCCCTTAAACAGCAGTACCATGGTCTGCCTGGCCCCAGGTTCTGTCCGCCCCAACAGGTCGCCTCTCAACTCCATTCATCCATGAATGACTGACGTCAGAGCACTACAGAAATAAAGGATGTATAAACTACAGAAAGGATTTACACATCTAACCCAGCAGCACTGACGATACAAGCTTGGCAGGGACAGGGTAAGGGCTGCTGGCCACTCAGAATTAACACCTGAAGGTGACATTTGCCTTTTGCAAAGAAGGTTGTTGATTCACCTGCACCAGCTCTGTAAGACAGCGTCTTGCAAATACCACTGTGCCCCTTCCCAACCCAGTCAAGCTTCCTGTATCGGCCAACACCTGGCCTAGGGCATAAAAAGCTATGGGCCAAATGTCGAAGCCAGTGTGTTTACTGATACTACCTTACCTAGCCAAAGGTCATCCAAAGTCACCTGAACGGGCACAACGTTTGCAAGGCAGACAGTAAGCAAGAAGAAAATGAAGGTATCTGTCTCTGACATCAAAGCAACTAACAAGGCCGGCACGGTGGCGCACGCCTATAATCGTAGCTCTCTGGGAGGCCGAGGCGGGTGGATTGTTTGAGCTCAGGAGTTCAAGACCAGCCTGAGCAAGAGCGAGACCCCGTCTCTACCAAAAATAGAAAGAAATTAATTGGACAGCTAAAAATATATAGAAAAAATTAGCCGGGCATGGTGGC
>CAUYSK010055167.1:0-13802 GCA_963575035.1 Avahi laniger | reverse complement strand
CCTTTAGTGCTCCCCGTGTCCTTTAGTTGTAGATTCGCCCCCCATCCCCCTAATCCCTGGAGAGTATTTCTGCCATGTGATCACCCTAGTGTTGATCAGTTAGTACCAATTTGATGGCGAGTACAAATGGATCCCATTCTTCTCCTTTTGTGGTGCCTCACTTTGGATGATGGGTCTAAGTTTAGTCCAGGAAAGTGTAAGAGGTACTAGATCATCGTCATTTCTTATGATTGAGTACATTTTAGCAGCTTTTGCACGACTCTTTGTTGCTGCTGGGCTGGCTTACACTCACATATGTGTGTCCTGCGGTTTTAGAAATTTGCCTGCAGACTTCTCGAAGGAAGGCTGAAGAGGATAGTGGGTTTATGCCTGATGTTGTGTCTTCCTGGCGCCCGTGGATGCTATCGTTTGTGGGCAGGAACCATGTATCTACAGATACATTTATTCATCAAATACTTTTTGATTACCTGCTATTCATATTTACAGTTTTGCTCCATGGCTAGCATAGTGCCTAACAGATAGATGAAGCTCAGGAAATATTTTCTGCATTGCGTAGACTGTGCAGAGACCGATGTGTTTGTCAAAGGCTGGGAGGATGGTGGTAAGTGCATAGGTTTGGGATCATACTCGCTTGGGTTTGATCTGGTTTTGCCACATCCCAGCTATTTGATCTTGGAGTGATTACATCTTTGAGCCTTCATTTCCTCATCTGTGAAATGGGGATGATAGAATCTGTTGTGCAGAGTTGTTTGGGGGAGGCATGAAAGATAATTACATAAGTAAAAATCAGAATTGTTGGTGCAGAGAATACACTCAGTACATGTGAACTGTTGTTTTTGTTAGTGAACTGCTTAACGAAGCACCCTGTTGGCCATGTGCATCTGTATTAAAACACCAACCATGTCTGCCCAGGGGATAAACTTATGGTGAAAAATGAAACTGGTCCCTTTTCTGTGTGTCTGCCATAAATTATTACTGCCCTATTAAAGCAGGGCACATTTTTTCCTCATATGTTAGAACGAAGGGAAAGAACCAAAGGTGTACTTTCTACTTCCTTTCAATGACACAGAAACAGATTTTGTCTCCAGTGTCTCTTAAGGCTGTTGTTCATTCTAGCACTTTTTAAAATATTTGAATGAAACATTTTTGTCTTTCACGCCCCTTTCCAGCAATTCACAGGAAAAATAAAGTAACTTCCAAAATAGGTAAGACAATTACCTAAAACAAGCAAGCAAACATTTTTTTCCAAGTTTAAAATTCACTTTCTCCACATTTTAACAGCTTTTGCGTGACTCTTTGTTGCTGCTGGGCTGGCTTACACCCACATATGTGTGTCCTGCGGTTTTAGAAATTTGCCCGCAGACTTCTCGAAGGAAGGCTGAAGAGTATGGTGGGTTTATGCCTGGTGTTGTGCGTTCCTGGCATCCATGGATGCTCAGAGAGTTTTAAGTGATGGTGTCTGACCTGTACTCATTGTGACATTACCCATATAAATTACTTCTGCCTAAGAATGACGGGCCAGAATATGTGTCCTTAGGATCAAGGGGTGCAGGATTTTATGGCAAGGAGAACAAAGCCACCAGTTGTTACTCCAGACCTGTGCACCTCCTCACCAGCATACTTGTGTGCTGGAGTTTAATGAATGACAAGGATCAGCTGCAGCTGGGAGCAGCTTAGAAATGATTCATGCCTAATAGAGAATCATGTCTCATAGACATGAATCATGAATAGATTCGTGTCTTAAAACCGTTCCTCATTGTGTGTTAACCATGTGTTAACAGAAGAATTCAACCTCAGGGATTATGATTGGTTCGGGCAGAGTTATTTGATTCTGCTCTTGCCTATTTTCCAAGCACACCTGGTCAGTCACCTCTGACACTGTGGATGGCTGTTATAGTGATTTCAGTTGTTGCAGAAGTCTAGTGCAGGACCAGCATGGCGGAACCCATCCCCAGCTCTTGGTACTGCTCTTGATGGCTCTAGCAGCTGCTCATTTGGACCAAATTGCCAAGACGATTTAACTTCTTTTCTTCATTTGTCGTTTCCTTTTAGGTGTAGACAGGTTGGCTAATTCAGGTAGTTCAAAGCATTTTTTAAAATACTTCTTCGTAGTTGTCCCAAATAAACAAAGCAGTTCTCTAAATTGGCAATCCTGAACTTTTATTTTTTAATTAATATATTTTTTGAATAGGTAGTGATGCATATGATAATTACTTTAAAAAATATTTAAAAAATGCACTGTGTAAAGTCTTTCTTATACTTCATTCTCAGGCCACCTAGTTATGCATTCTTCCAGAGCAAAGACATACTCATTCTATTATTAAAAATACATACATTTTCTGCTGCCTGCTTTTTTCACTTCATATGACCTGGAGATCATTCCAGATTGGTGCATATAGGGCTACCACATGCTTTTTAACAGCTTTTAAATGCCATTACACATTTATTGTAAGATATGAACTGTAATTTAACAATCAGTTCCCAGGGTATAGACATATATGTTATTTCCAGGTTTTTGCTGTTTGAAAAAATGCTGCAGTGAATGTCACTATACACATTATTTCTCACAAGCGTAAGTATAAGTTCCTAGAATTGGAAAGTGCATTTTGAAATTTTGATACATTTGCCCATTTGCCCTTGATAGAAAATGATATTTCTGCCAGTAATCATGAGAGTTTCTGATTCCCTGCACTCTCTCCAACACATATTTATCAAACTTTTGATCTTTGCCAATCTGATAGATGAAAAATGACACTTTATTGTGGTTTTGACTTGCATTTTCTCATTGCGAATAAAATTGAGCATCTTTGAATGTGTTTAAATGTTATTTGTATTTCCTTATCTGTGAACTATTTAGGCCTGTTTTGCATTTTTCTATTGGGTTATTGATTTCTCTCTTATGGGTTTGTAGGAACACCTTATATAGGACATATAGGAAATAAAAGAAAACAAACATTTTACTGTAATTTTTATTTTACTGCGGTTTTCCCCTAGTCTGTAGTATGACATTTAAATATAATTTTCCTTCAATTTGTAGTATGACTTTTGGCTTTGTTTATTGTGGTTTTATGTATTATACATAGATAGATACTTATTGTTTTACAAAAACCTTTTATGGCTTTTAGAAAGGCTTTCTGACTTTGAGATTTAAAAAAAATTCTCCCATATTTTGTTTTCATATGATTACAGTTTCCTTTTTTAGAAATTAACAATTTGATACCTTGAGAACTTATTCTTTTTTCTTTTTCTTTTTCTTTTTTTTTTTGAGGCAGAGGCCTGCTCTGTTGCCTAGGCTGAAGTGCAGTGGCGCAATCATAGCTCACTACAGCCTCGAACTCCTGGGCTCAAGCGATCCTCCTGCCTCACCTTTCTTGGTGGCTAGGACTACAGGCAGGCACCACCACACCTGGCTCATGTTTTTATTTTTTGTAGAGACAGGGTCTCTTATGTTGCTCAAGCTGGTCTCAAAGTCCTGGGCTCAAGTGATCCTCCTGCCTAGGCCTCCCAACATGCTGAGATTACAGGTGTGAGCTCCTGTACCCGACCTGGAACTTAATGTAAGGCATGAGATCCTTATGTGATATTATTGTTATCTAACTTTTTTTTTCCCAGATTACTACTCAGTTTTCTCAATAATTTTTATTGAATAACCATTTTTTCCCCACTGATATGCCAATGTCTTTCCTTTTTTTTAATCATAGCCATAATTTCCAAAAATTTCCAAAAAATAGGTCTATTTCTGAGCTCTCAGTTCCATTATGATTACTGATTCTCCATATACCTATACCAAGTGGTTTCAGTGAGTGTGGCTTTATAATTTATTGTCCAGTGATTTTGTTTTCCATGTGACCTTTAGAATCACCTTGCCTCATTCTAAAAAGCAAACAAGTTGGTATTTTCATTATAATTAGCCTAAAATAAATAGCAATGGCAATAATAGACACGCTTGTCTTGTTCTTGACTTTAATTGACTTTACTTAGTCTTTCTCCATTTACCGTAATGTATTTTGAGTTATGTTATATATATACAGGGACAGTTATGGAGATGATCTTATGGTTTTCTTCTTTGATGCCCCTAATATAGTGAGTTATAGCAACAGATTTTCTAGCATTTGAAACATCCTTGCATTTAAACTCTTATTTTTAGTGCATTGCTGAATTGTTTATTTATGCTTATTATTTTGTTTGTCAATATTCATAAATGAGATTGGTCAGTAGTTTTCTGTTTTATTTGTTCTACCCTTCTGAGGTTTGGGTCTGACCGCTGCATGGTAATTAACTGTCCTTACGGGTTGGGTAGAATTCAACTCTGTGGCCTTCATGCTTCTTGGGGATGGATCTTTGACATCTTTCACTATTTCTTCTGTTTAGATTTTTTTTTCTCTTTGTCTTGGTCACTTTAATAATTCATATTTTCCTAAGAAAGCTAAGCTATTTCAATCCAGGTTTCCAGATTTCTTTACCTAGATTTGAGCAAAATCTTTTAATGTCTTCTATATCTGTCGTTATTTTCCCTTTCTCTGGTCTTATTTTGTATATTTGTACTTTTGCTTTCTCTCTCCCTTTTTTGGTTACGTTAAATGATTACTTATTTTATTTTTTTCTGTTTTTCAGAGAATAAGCTTTTAGATTTACTAGTTCTAATATTTATCTTTTTTCTAATTCCTAAATAACTGTTTTTTTAATTCATAATTAAATGTTAATTCCTTTCCTTCTTCTGCTTTGGGTTTATAGTATTGTTATTCATGCTTCTTGTTATTCTTTGTTTTATAAATGTAACTACTTATAGTTATGATTTTGGCTCTGAACCTTGTTTTAGCTGTATTCCATAGGTTCTGATATGCAATGTTTATTTTCTCAGTATACATTAATTTTTGTTTTTATATGTTTTTTCCCAGGAGTTGTTTAATAAAGTTTAAAAGTTTCAGGTGTTAGCATTTTTTAAATTTTCTTTGAATTTTATTCATTTAATGGGATTGTAAACAGGGAATATTGTCTGTTGTATTTCTACTTTTTAAAATTTATTGAGATTTTCTTTGCACTATTTACTGCTAATATATAGTCCTTTTGTGCCTGGTATAGGAATACTTTAATAGCATGTGACTCCTCTGTTTTCAAAATATATAATCATATATTTTCCCCATACCTTGCAATTGTTATTTATATCTTTTAAAATCTTATTTTGTTTCTTATCCAATAAATCTGACATAGGCAGAGAGAGAAGCAATGAGTCCTGCTCTGAATATGGTTTTGTTTGCCTTTCCTTGAATATCCTGTCGTTTTGCTTTATTAATCTTATTACTGCTACTTGGCACATAGATATTCATGGCTGCTAACTCAAACTTTGTATATTATACCTTTTACCATTATAAGTAATCTTTTGTCTTAATGGTTTTTGTACTGATTTCACTTTTTCTGATTAAAATTAGGGGTGTATCTTTTATACAACATATGATTGAATTTTTATCCAATCTGAGGCCTTATTCCTTTAGTATGCAAGTTCAGCCTATTTACATGTATTGATATGACAGATATGTTTGTTATTATTTTTGTTGTATGTTCTGTTTTCTATTTTTTATTGCTTAATTTCCTTTTTTACATACCACTTAATGGTCTGTGATTTTTTTGTTTGTTTGCTTTGTGGGAGATGTGCTGTATCTTCAGTTTTTTAATAATTACCTGTGTAATGATAATAATCCTCTGGGTTTATTTTTTTTTAATTAGAGAGTATCTATTTATTCCCCAACATAAGTGATACTAAATATCCACTTCTTCCCAACTCCCCTGCATCCCTTTGCAAACCTCCTTTCCACCATCCAGTTTTAGTTGATATCATCATTTTACTTAGTTTTTTTTAGTATTTACAGTTATACCTTTTAATATACTTGACCACAGATTGGTTTGAGGCTCTAGCTTAACTTCAAACTGGGTGAGGGACCCAGAGCACCAGAATTTGCCTGGCCTGGAGCAGTAGGAATAGGATGAAAGTCCTTAAACCAGTCTAAAGTTTCACAGTAAAACTTGGAAAGAAATGATTTGTCTTTTCTTGTACTCCATGCCACCTCCAGTCTGTATATTATTTCCTTAGAGATTTTTGGAATAGCAAATCAGGATATTCACAATCCTAAGTAAAAGTTAGCACTTTAGCCTTAGGAAGGTAAAAAACAACCTCCTTATAAAATCTAACATCATAAAATAAATTACTTTAAAGAGGTAGCCATTCATCTTGTAAAATGACTCATTATTTTATAATATTAATTGTAGATTTCCATTCAATAATGAATTCCATTTTTTATGCATAAGGCATACCTCAATTTTCCAAAACTAGAAATACCATTTTTCAGAAACATAACTGTTATATAAAATGAAGGTTATTTATGAATGTATGATTAACATGATGTATTTTTAATAAACCCAGTTCTTCTTTTAGTTAATTTAAGGGCAGGAAAAAAAGGCAGGAAGCCAATATTTTCTCTTTTAACCTTTGGTAACCACACACACAACAATTTTTATGGTGTTCAGCCATAATTTAAATACCTGAGTCAATGATAAATATTATCAGTATCTTCATTTTTCCCTTCACCAAATATTGTTAATATATTATAATGAATTCAATGAATGATCTGGGAACAAATTTGCATTTCAATAAGAGTCTTATGAAAGAAAACCAATTTATGAGCACATTGTAGGTGTGACATACTAGGTTTCATATTAGATTGTGGCTAGAGTATGTCTTCACTTTAGAAAATTCACATAGATGAGTCCACATTAATCCTTGAAGCATTTCAGCAGATAATTAACTATAATGTCTGGTGAGAACTGAGGCAGTTACGTTTCAGGAGCCGATGTCTGGGCTGGTGTTTGCAAGTGTCAAAGGTCTTTCAGATCACCTGTGTGAGAGGTGAACGGGCACTTAGCTTGGTTTCTCTTTCACTTTTGTCTATCAGATCCAATTGTAAGTCTAGTAGCCATTTTTATGGACTAAGCCTGATGAAGTTAAATGAATCTACATGAAAATGAGTCTTTCTAGTAGAGGACACAACTTCTGACCGTATGGGGACAGAGAGCTTTAATCATCTTAGATATTCTAGAATAAGGCTCGTCAGACTTTAATGGACATAATATTGCCCTGTTGATAAGCTACTCTCAAATATTCTGATTCAGTAAGTCTGGGTGGAGACTCTGCGTTTCTTATAGGCTGCCACATCTGAGAGCTATTCAGTGTGGTGTCAGAACCCTAGACCTACGGAACCCACTGAACCAGAATCTGCATTTTAACAAGACCCCTGGAGATTCATCCTCCATTAAAGTTTGGTAAATACTGCTCTAAATCGCCATTCCCCAAAGCTCAGTTTAAGCATCGGTAGAGAAACTTGAGATGGGTTTAAAGGGCTTGTAGGGAAGTATTTTTATTTTAACAATTACTATGTTTATTCTCATTATTACCTTCCATTTATGGCAGGTGGTATTGGTTTTCCATTTATGGTAATAATTTAAAATTTCTTTTTCCAAATAAACTTACTTAACTGAAAACATGAGTTGATTTATAATACATGTTAAATAAATGTAAGTTTAAGTGGTATGTGGCTGTCACAAAACCTATAAAAGACAAATGTATAAAAGTGACTTAAGTTATCATGGTCCCTAAGAGTCTGGCCTCTAGGGGCAGACACCCAACTCCTCCACTAATTCCCTGTGCAACCTTGGGCAAGTTTCTAAGCCTCTTTGTGCCTCGGTTTCCTCATCTGAAAAATGGAGATAATATTAATAATAGTATCTATCTCGTTGGGGTGTTGTGATGCTTAAATGGGTTCTACGTGAAAAACTTTAAGAGCAGCGCCTGACACATAGTGAAGGCTGTGTCAGGGCTAATTCATTTTACTATTATCCAGAACTCAAATGCTCAGGGACTTTTGCATCCTGTGCTTCCTATTCCCCCTACTTACCTGTTCCCTGCTTCCCTGGTTACTTGGGCCCCACCTCCCAATAAAAGCTAAGTATTTCCAGGATTTTTACACCATCGAGGAGAGTGAGCAGCAACTTCTCTTGGCCACTAAGAGGTCAGTCCTCACTAGGAGCCGTGGTGGGTGGGACATGAGATCTCACAGGTGAAAGTCCCAGGAGAGGAATATGCCCAGAGAATTTGCTCTTCAATGACAAGGAAATGATAACAGAAAGTGACACTCATAAATCATTTTCATCAGCAGCTGGAGAGAAGGTTTAAAAAATAAAATGTCTTTATTACTTGACTTACGACTTTAGAAACTTTACCTCATATATTTTGAGAACCCTTTTATTTGTGCCTTGTTTGCACATGGGCTTGTGGGTTGTGATTTCCTGGCCTCGGGAAACCTTTAATAGATAAATGGCTGATCCTTAGAGATGACAGGACCCTAGTTTTATCATAATGTAGGAGATGAATTGCCCCATGGTGTTTATTCAGCCTTCATTAGTTCCAAGGTGAGAAATCTCTGTTCTTCTTGCCCAAAAACCCTCTGCCCATTTTGTAGCCAAAGAAACAAGAGACAGTGTCAAACAGAAAGTTAGGAGTGCGCAGAGAACCTTATTTTCAGATTCCTATTCAAATACATTTTTAGAGCCATCCAAAGATACCTTTGCAAATGGTAGCAGTAATCCTTCTTGCTCATATTAAAAAAAAAAAAGCACATTTTCTATTGTGAACAGCTGTCATCTGACACACTACTCTTGGAAAAAAATTCTTGAGAGTTTTAAGGAGAGCAACTAGTGTATAAAATTGTTTACCATGATTTCTCTCTGAAATCTTAGAAGATTTCACAAAGCGTGGTTGGAATATAGACATATATAATTTGTTATATTGATGAAATAGGCAAGCCCACATCCCTTCTGAGTGGGTAAAGATGGGCTGATTAGGCAGAGAAAGAAGGGGAGCAGAGGGAAAGGAGGAAGGCCAAACTCATCATCTGCATTCAGTGGGGCGCCCATACCCCCAACCCCGGAGTAACTCCCAATAAAGAGATTATACTATGGCAGTCTCTGGGTGCTGTGTGACCTGCACCCATGTTCTGTTGGGCCAATGGTTTTTAAAAATGCTTTTTGAATTACCCACATTTCAAAATTGGATTTCACAGAAAAATCTGGATATGGGGCTTTTCTCAGGAGAAAGTGGTGGTTCTGGCCAGTACTCGGCTTGCATTCCCGTGGAATATCAATCAGCCAGAGCTGAGAGGGGCTCCCGCTGCAGACCCAGGCCCCTTCCATTGGCCCTGTCCCCTCCGTGCTCTGTTTTTCTATGAGCTACCCCACCTCTGGGTTGGCGGGCACAGCCTGCTCTCTGCCAGCAAGGGATGCTGGGGAAAAGTTCCCGGCTTCTTGCTGGAGGAGGTGGGACTTGTGATGTGGGAAATCCCTCAGGCATAGGAAAAGCGTTCAGATGATGGTGGGTGGCCACAACCAGACAGATGTGCACCCTACCCAAGGGATAAGACACTTGCAGCATAGCTGAGTGTCATTTACTCCCTGTGAGTCAATCCTGTTCCTCTTCCCTCCCACGCATGCGCAGCCTCCGAGGCTGCTTGCCATCTCCCACTTCTGATCCCTGAGTATGTTCCACTCCCACTAACTGGAACAGACGCCTGTATCCACCTTTTTGCCTGTTGAAAAATTGCGATTGCTTCTACAAAATGTTTATTTATTGTGCTCTCTCCTGGAGCTTGAATCTGTGATGCCATTCCCTGAGCAATCTCTGCCTCTCTTGGGGCATTTATCGTACTCCTCCTTTTAATATTGTTATTCAGGTGGTGATGATGAATATTTCTAATTATGTATCTGCTGTGTGTCAGGACCTGCATGATATTCTTTATATGCAGTATGTGTTTGCATCCTGACAACAAACTAAAAATGAAGCATTATAGCTCCTGTTTTACAAATAAAGAAAACGAGGCCCACTGAGATTAAGTGACACGACCAAGGTCACACAGCTGGGAAAAAACAAAGGGGAGGTGGAAACCAGGGCTGTCTGACTTCAAGACTGGTACTGTCCCCTTGTCTCCAGGGTCTCCCGTGGAAGCCCATGTTACTTCTTTTTGCTTCACCACAGTCTAATGGTCTTGGAATGTCTGATGTGCATTTTGATGCTGTTTTTCAGATATTTCATCAATTAGGAGAAAGTATAAAAGCCTTTGAGTAGCTGGCTTTTTTTATCCTAAACATTTTAAATATATTTCAAAGCAAAATAACATTTTGAAATGGGTCGAGAGAGCACAAAGCATCAAAGGGCGCATCAGTACAGCTTGTGACTTCCTGGAGCGCTGCGTTCTTAACTGTGAGGTTTTCACCAATACTTCTTAAGATAATTGCTTAATTATTATATCTGTCAAGAAAAAAATTGCACAGCCATCAAGTACTTCATATAAAAATATCCTTTAATCCTAGTTTTTGAAAAATCGTTCCCAGTGATTTCAGCGAGGCAGAACCCAGGGGCACCTAATTGTTCTCAGATTCCTGAGGATATAACTGGCTGGAAAACAAGGGCACTTTAGGTAAGGGAGGAGCACGTGGAAGAATTACAGTCACCTTTACTGGGTCCCTTTCATCTCACCGTCTCAAAAATATTTTTAAATCGTTGCAAAATGGAAGCAGAGAAGTACTATGGCCTGAATCATATCATGTTAATAAAACAATGTGGTACAGTAGAAATGAGGTTTTGGATCAGAAAAACCAGGGCTTTAAACTCAGCTCTGATGATCTTTCTGAAATTTAGTAGAAACTGCCTAACTCCTCTGAGACAAAGTTTGGTTATCTGTTACATGGAAATGTCAGCGTCTACCATACGGTTGTTGAGAGGATTACATAAAAGTCCCTGATGCAATCAATGGTGAGTACATATGGGGGGGTGCGTCAAAATGCCATACAGCTGATCCCCTTTGCAAATTCACCTAAGGTACTTGCTAAAATTTATTTGTAGTGCCAGAACCAGTACTTGTTGTGCTTTCAAGGTCATTCCCAGGCATGCAAAAATGGCACGTTCCCAGCTGAGGCAGAATAAGACAATGCTCTGCCTTCTTGTTTCAGCTCTCATGCTAAAAACAAATGTCCTTCTCCCAGTCTATAAAAAGCTACATTTTTCCAATTTTTGTGCTTATTGTTGGTGATTTTGCTGTTTAAAATGGCCACCAAGTGTAGTGCTGAAGAGCTGCCTGCTGTTCCTAAACCCAAGAGGCTGAGATGGGCCTTATGGAGAAGACATAGCGTTAGATGGAATTCACTCACACATGAGTCACAGTGCTGTTGGCCGTGAGTTCTATTGTTCTCTTCAGGCCCTGAACGGATTGGATGATGCCCACCCACACTGGTGAGGATGATCTTTATTCAGTCTACAGATTCAAACACGAATCTCTTTTGGAAACACTTTCACAGATACACCCAGAACTAATGTTCTACCAGGCATCTGCGCATCCTGTAGCCCAGTCAAATTGACACATAATATTAACCATCACACTCTGTGTTCATGATGACTTTATTGAACATAATTATGATGAATGAGAATTGATTGTATTGTGTTTAGTTACTGTATTAGACAATTTAAATATTAGTGGCTGTAACAAATTAACTCTGAAATCTCCATGGCTTAACATAGTCGAAGTTTATTTTTCATGTATGTAAAGTCTAAGCAGGTGTTTGGCAGGTGGTCTCACAGAAGGTGAGAGAAGGAGTGAGACCACACTCCTTCTATCTTGTGGCTCCGCCAACACATAGGACCTTTGCTTCCAGCCAGTGGACAGACAAAGAAAGCCCTGGGTAGAAGGTCTGTATGAGTCAGCCCAGAAGAGGAGCACATCACTTCTGCCTTCGTTCCGCTGGCCAGAGCTCGGTCTCACGGTCCCATCCTACTGTAGGGGAGGCTGGGGAATGCAGTCTAGCCGTGTGCAGATGGATACAGGAATAGCCCTGCCACAGTTCTCCTTACATCACTTCCTACAGTCATTTTTCCTTAGGTAAATGGCAAAACTCTTAGGTAAGCGGCATTTAAGTTTTTTTAGGTTATTCTTCCATACTCTTTCCGGTCCTTCACCTGGGGAAGCAGGTCTTTTCTCCTCGCATATGTCTTAGTTAAAAGATGAGATCCTTATATAATGAGACCTCTCTGTAGTCTCTTGTTCTATTAATACTTCAACCAATCCTTTAATCCCTGCTCTAAATTTTTGACTGAAAATATTTTTGCCACTGCATAAAAGATCATATAAAGAATAGACCCAGCACCTTCTATGAACAAAAGTATTAAAATACAAATAGCCGATAATTTATGTTTGTTCCAACTGAATTGTGGGCTCGCATCCAAGTTGCTTTAGCATCAGCCTGTAAAATGCTAACTGTGTCTGACCCTGTGTTACCGTGTGTATTAAACGATGTATTAAAATAACATTGATGCTGCCTGGAAGCAGCATCTACTACCGTCTGAAATCTCTGCTCAATTTTACTATGGTTTTACGTTGTGGACTCTGATTAGTGTTATTTTTTTGGTGTCTTTCTGTTTTTGTTTTAATATAAAGGAAAGAGGCAATGACACAGTAACTATCAGGTCTCTTCTCCCAGGGGAATACTTGATAAGAAAAATGTGATCTGATACAATGATGAGCTCATGTACCTCCTTGGAACTTGTAGGAAAACAATATATGGTAGATTCTTTCCCCCCGAAGTTGCACTCACACACATATTTTATACCATTTGCAATTTTTATACAATTTTAGAGGATTCTTAACCCTGTCAGAAAAAAACACTGGTACCATATGATCCAGAAATTTCACTCTTACATATATGCGTAAGCGAGGTCTTGAAGAGATACTTGTACACCAGTGTTCATAGGAGCATTCTCTCAGTACCCAGAAGGTGAAAGCACTCCAAAAGTCCATCAATAGATGAATGGTTAAACAACCTGTGGTATATACATAAAATGGAGTAATTCAGAATGAATTTCTGATACATGCGACAACATGAATGAATGTTGAAAATACTATATTAAATGAAATAAGCCGGACTCAAATGGACAAATATTGTATGGTTCCGCATACGTGAGGTACCTAGAATAGGCAAATTCATAGAAACAGAAGGTAGACTAGAGGTTGCCAGAAGCTAAGAGGAGGGGCTGATGGAGAGTTAGAGTTTAATCGGTGCGGAGTTTCTGTTTGGGATGATGAAAACGTTCCGAAAATGGATAGTGGTGATGGCTGTGCGACATTGTGAAAGCGTTTAATGCCAGTGAATTTTACACTTAAAAATGGTTAAAATGATACATTTTACATTTATATAATACCGTAATAAAAAAATATCACATTGGAAAGAGACTGGAATTTAGAGCCTGTTAAGCCTGGGTTGCAGTCTCAGGTCTGCCAGTTACCAGGTATGTGTAACTTTGAGCAGAAGACTTACTCTGACTGTCCTTTGCCTTACATATAAAAATGGGGATATTATTACTGACCTTAGAGGATTGTTGTGGAAATAAATGTGATTAGCCTGTCACATGGTAGCCACTATATAAAGAGGTGAAAAGAACTAACATTAAGTAAGCAAAATCCAGTGGACTACGCTAAGAATAAAATATCACATTGCATAATTATTTTTTTTGCCTCTGTAGAGACAGAAATATTAACATGAAGTAATACAAACGCCATAGGATTTTAAAGATGGAAAAACAGAGTGACAGGCCTTGTTCTGATCTTCCGGTGACTAAAGGGACAGCAGGAACAAAATCACCCTGCCTGAGGGTGAGATTTATTTCTGTTTCTGCTTACGTTGTTTTTAGGTTCTCATATAGGTTTTCCCAA
>CAUYSK010055164.1:0-65836 GCA_963575035.1 Avahi laniger | reverse complement strand
TTTTTGTTACATGGCTTGAGTCAGGGCTATAAATGTGCCCATCACCGGAATAGTGTTCATTGTACCTGTTAGGTGAGTTTTTGCCCCTCCCCTTGTCCCCCAACCCCCGCTGGCTTGATTTCCAATGACTTTTGCTTTCCTCTGGGCACTTGTATGCCCATCAGTTAGTTCCAATTTGTTAAAGAGCACATGTGATGTTTGTTTTTCTGTCCTTGAGATACTTCGCTCAGGATAATGGTCCCCAGTTCCTTCCAAATTGCTGCAAAAGGCATTAATTCATCCTTTTTTAAGGCTGAGTAGTACTCTGTGGTATACATATGCCACATTTTGGTAAGCCACTCATGAATTGATGGGCACTTGGGTTGATTCCAGATTTTTGCAATTGTGAATTGTGCTGCAATAAACATTCAAGTGCAAAAGACCCAGAACATTCTTTGTTTCAGTTGTTCCAAGTTTGCAGGATTATTAGAATTAAGTTTCTCCCTATACTTTAGAACAAACATTTCTTTCTTTCTTTATTCATTTAACACATGTATGTGCCTAATGTTTACCAGGAACTGTTTTTAGTAGTCTTGGTTCAAGGTGTTTGGAAAACTACACTACAGAGGCTAGCACCAAGAGGAGCACATTTCTGGCTCAAGCGACCCTGATTCAAGGCCATGGATGCTCAGGAGGTATTCAAGTAACACAGTGTCAAGATCATCACTCTCCACAGGGCCATAATGGAGAATTATAATAAGCTGGGGGTTCCTTGGGGATGTGTTCATTCTTCACATACCCATTCTAATCTTTGATACTCTCTAAAAACTGAGATATATCTACTTCTAACTTAATCTGCAATGAAATAAAATGAATAAATACATTTTTAGCTCTTTTTCTATTTATGTAAAAACTACATTTATATTGTTCTTTTCCACTAGGCTACTTCCTTTCCTAGAAAAGAAAAGTTAACAGTGTTACGCTTGTGTGTTTTGACACTCTCCAATTTATTCTATTAGACTTTAAACTTCACAAGGATAGATTTCTACAATCCATCATCAATTTTGATTCAGTAGATCGAAGTGAGACCTAAGTTTTTGTCATTTTCCTAAGTTCCCCAAGTGGTTTTTTCAGCTGTGCTTGACAACCAGTAGTGAGGAAAGACCAAGCTGTGAGGTGAAGTGTTATAAGACAATCTCAGGTGTGTGCCTCCAAATTCCACATCACAATTCTCAGCTCAGAACTGTGCGTTCTGATGTGAGATAAGCATCCTGAGTGAACATATTTTCTAATAGCTCTGTAAACCTCTGGGTCTGGGTTTCTTAACCTTGGCACTACTGACATTTGAGACTGGATAATTCTTCATTGTGTGGGTGGGGTGGGGGTATCCTGTGTACTGTAGAATGCTTAGCAATGTTCCTGCCCAGATGATGCCAATAGCAACTTCCTCATTCTCCAGTTGTGACAACCAAAAATTTTCCAGACATTGCCAAATATGTACTGTGGAACAAAATCACCCTGATTGAGAATCACTGCTCTCACTTCTGTACTAATTTTCTCTTTTTCCATTAGAAAAAAGACCAAGAAAGGGACTAGTCAAGAAATATTCTAGAAGGAAGAGAAAGACAATATCAAATTCCACAAAATAATGTGGTGGAACTGAGTTTCTCAAAGAAATACGTTGAAGTCCTAACCGATGTCGTTAAGAAGAGGTCATACTGGATTAGGGTGGACCATAAGTCGAATGGCTGGAAGACAAAGACAATATCGAATTCCACAAAATAATGTGGTGGAACTGAGTTTCTCAAAGAAATATGTTGAAGTCCTAACCGATGTAGTTAAGAAGAGGTCATACTGGATTAGGGTGGACCATAAGTCGAATGGCTGGCGTCCACATAAGCAGAGGGAGATGGAGACACAGCTATATAAAGATACAGGCACAGAGACAGAATAGTGCCAGGTGAAGACAGAGACAGAAACTGGGGTGATACAGCTAAAAGCCAAGGAATGCCAACGATTGCTGGCAACGACCAGAAGCTAGGAGAATGGCATGGAACACATTTTCACCTCAGGTCCTTCAGAGGAAGTGTAGCCTCCCCATACCTTTATTTTTGTGGTAATTTGTTACAGAAGACCTAGGAAACTAATAGAAATGATACATGAAGCAACAACAACAAAAATGAGAATAATGCACATGGACCATACTACCTTTCCTTTGAACATTCAATCAAATGTAAACTGTAAGATGAGCTTTGCTCTATAAGACAATAATAATGTGCTCTATGAATCACAGGTCAGAAAATAGATCAAGTCACAATTTAGAAAGCAGAAAATAAGTGCTCAGAATGTGGCAACAAGAGCATAACACCTAACTATATGTTAACATGTGTAAAAGAGTTGTAAGCTATTAAATGCTCTAAAAATAAAAACCAAACAGCACTATTGTGCTTATGCCTTCAATTCTATTTATTGTAAAAAATTACCTAGTATTTATATACAATTAATTTATTTTACATTGGGGAATGTTTTTATTCTTTTGTTTCTGGGTGTTAGTCAAATGTTTTTATGGTCAAACATACTCTTAAATTATCTGAATTTTTATGAGCATGTATTACCTTTATAAACAAGAAATAAAAATCATTTCTAATTCAAAAATAAAATATTGTTGATCTAGGCTATACATACTATTTTTATTTCTCTTTGTAAAATGCACCCAACTAATGTTACCTAGTAAGACACTTAATCCTTGAATTAAGAAGGTAGCAGGAATGGAATAAAGACAACACGTCATAAAATAAAATTTTCCATATAAACACTACTTGAAATTATTTTATTTAGGTGATACATTTAAATTTATAAGCATACATAAAAAGAAAATATATGAACAAGACTGGCTATAGATAGAACATATTGAAGTGAGTTAATATGGGATACATTTATGTTTAATATTGTGAAAAAAGGTAGGAAAATGTATTTTACAAAGTCAGAGACGTTTCACAAATTAACAAAAGCTAAAAAAAAAAAAGTTAATTTATAGCTTTGAGTTCTCAAAGCCAGAACAGAAAAGGAAGTGATTTCTTCTTATGAATTTTTTCTACAATTAAACTCTGCTCCTACCAGGTTTTTATAGTCAGGCTTTCCTAAGTGTTGTAACCCCAACCAGAGAGAAATGAAAACACTACAATGTCTAAGAGAATCATTTACTAGCTCAATAATAGTTTGTATCTATTCGCTGTCTTTACACAATCAACATGGCTACACCTCCTCCCTGAGCTCCTACGGTGGCTTCAGCGGCATTTCATAGCATTGTTTCTCTTCCCAACACACTCCCTATTCCTTCCTCGTATTTCCGTGGATACATCTACTCTTTCTATTCCTAAAAACACCTGTCATCTGTGTACATCCCTTTTGTTTGAATTCCCACATCCAGATTCAGGACATTATCCTCCGCACTCAGTGCCCCAGGGTACAGTGGGGAATGATGGAGCTGCCTGGCAGAGGCAGTGAGAGGGGCAGAAACTCGCTCTGTTGTCGAGTGTGTGCCTTTGTGGGGGATAGTGTCCTACTGGAGGAAAGGAGGCCTCTTTGTTCCCACAAAGAGAATATCCATTTCCCAAGTCACGTGTCTATGGGCTGCATCCACCTGGAGAGTGTGCTTTTATTTTTTACGAATCAATTTCCATAGGAAGTGCCTTTTTCTAATTCTCCTGATGACATACTATGAACTGTCACTGGCTTTGCATACCTCACGTTCACCATTTCATGTATCTTTACTTCCAAATCCTACCCACCAGGCCTTGCTTTTTGCTACTACAATAATTTTCCTAAAATATTTGATACTTGATAAACAACAAAAGGTTTAGTTTGTAACATTGTATAAAATGACAATCCAATACCTAAAATAGGGTGTGTTAGAAAGGAAAGAATAAGGTAAAAAGTGGGCACTGGGGCAGTAATCCCCAGTACGTTGTGACTTGACTCTCTCCATCAGGGACTTCCTGTCTGCTTGCTAAGATCACAAATTTCTGGGCAGTGCGAGACTTACCGAATGAGACTCTCTGGTTGGGCTGGGATGGGGTGGGTAAGGTGTGTCCAGGGAATCTGGACTTCAATGAGCTCTCACGGTCATTTTCTTGTATAGTAAAATTTGAGAATTAATGCTTTCAGAGGAATTTTAAAAGGAGAGAGATGGCATAAATTAGACTGACGCTGAGAAACAAAACGATGTAGTAAATGTTCCTACTTCAGCCTACACGATAAGTCCAACAATGAAGTTCAGTTGTGTTCAGTAAACTGAGAGTGTAGGACTACCAGCAGTGTAGAAGCAGAGAAGCCTGAGAACCCTCTTGGGCGAAACACAGAGCTTGAGCACAGAGAGAAAGTAGCATAACAAGCCTGACGCAGTAAAACTATCCTGCTTCACAAGAGGAAGAATTCTGAGCATCTCTATCAACAGGGCTCTGCTCCTGGAAATAGTAGGGTACCCTAGACAATGAGGAGGGAGAGACAGTTACAAATAAAAAAAGGAAGACCTACTTCATGAATAACTCATAAGGACGTAGGGACTCAAGAAGCACAGTTTTAGCTGTACCAATCGGTCTCTAATTATTCAATCTATTCAATCAAAAAGCACTTTAGGTCTTTCAGAAGAATTTAACATAGCTAAATGTTTCTCGGTTGTTGGAAAGGAGAAGCCATAGGGAAAAGAAAATGCAAATAAATGCAAGAAGATACTACAACTACTTAGGCTTAGAAGCAAGAAAGGAAAGTGGCATTGCCCAAAACCCGTAAGGAGTGAACCCTGGCAGCTAGAACTGTCACTGCAAGCATTGAGAAAGAAGCCAGGTGCCTGCAGTCCTCTGACGCTGCTGGACTCAATGGCGATACCGCAAATGCTACCAGAGCCAGAGCAGGAAAAAATGACTTCTCTCCTTCTCATGACTTCCAATTGGCTGCCAACACCTTACATTGGCAGAATTTATCCAAAACCCAGTTAAGGAGTCCAGGAAAGCAGTTTGTAGCCTTCCAGCCTTTGACAGAATGAGGAGGAAATGAATAAAGGCATACATGTATGAGACTGGGAGCCACGAGGAAACTAATGGATGCTCCCAAGTACAGATTCTAAGAGGAAAGGCAGGGAAATCAGTTCCACTCCATTTACCCCATCAGACACTTTGAAGCTTTGGGTAGCTGGCAGTTTCTGATCATAGGTCAGTGGGTTCCAAACTTTGATATCCTTTGACTCACCTGGGATCTTTAATCAAGTATTCATGCCTGGTTTATACCTTCTAGACAGTCTCATTTAATAAGACGTGCAACCAGGGCCTCAAGATTTTTTAATCCTAGATTAATAGAACATTAATCCTTAATTTTCTAGCTGATTTTGCAATATCTCACTATACTGTGATTTGTACTTGTTTTAACTCTCAGGACTACAATTTTGATTGATATAACTATAGGTTTAGTTTCTTTTCTATATCTATTTTAAAAATTAATCATTTTTTTACTGGAATGTATGTTTTCACTAATACAGGGGGAAAACTTTAGGTCATTCTGTTCTATTAAAATTTTAATTATGCAGATGTCATTGGCATTACACCAATGTTCATCTGGCTCGCCAGTCTAATAGTATTCAATGTTCATATTTATTATGATGTATCCTGTTTGTAATTTTCATTTTTAGGTGCTTATGCAAATAGTCATACTTTTATGTACATTAATCACTATATTTATAGATTTACTTTTTATAACAGACTTTTGTGCTTGATAAAATTTGAGATATTTTTCTGAGTTTTGTAATTCATGTTTTGCTTTTTATTGCTAATTTTATGTTTTACTAAATCATTTCTGAGCAGTAATACATTTTTGTAAATTAAGGACATAAAACAGCATAAAAGTAAGAGCAAAAGGTACAGTTCAACACATGTAAAAATTACCATGCAAATGACCTGATTGTATTTTAGGAAAGATAAGCCAGGCAAATTGACAACCAAAGATGTCCTCTGAAAAACGGACAAATCTATAACAGTATCATAATTAAAAAGAATGCATTTCCACAGAATTTCAAGTTTGTAAAATGAATATCGATTTTTTTTCCTTCTTAACTGCTTTTATACCAAGTGATAAACCATCTGAGACAAACATGGTTAGCAAAATAGTTAAAGGAACATACTTCTGTATTATCTTATGGATAGAAGCAAAAATGGATGGCTATTGTTTTAAAGGCTCCTTTTAAAATTCTGGATTAATCACTGATTAGCTAATTGACTATGTAACCTTGGGTAACATTTAATTTCTTGGGAATTCAGTCTCCTCATTTTTAAAATGAGGATAAGAATGCATATGTCAATTTAGTTACAAAAATGTGAAACATCTAGCATGAATATCAATAAATATTAATATTGCATAATAAATATTTTCATTACTCATCTGAATTCCTTATTGTACTGGCTTTGAGTTTATAGGCTTGTCAGAATAGAAAAATTAGTTTTCCTGTGAAAAATTTTGAGAAAATAAATTTATATATAATTGCATGTGTTTCTTTTTCAAAAAATAAAATCGTCACTAAGTGCTTAGAGGGGTTGTATCAGGAGAGAGTGCAGATAAAGGGAAGAATGGAAATAAAGTTAAAGATGGTAGTTCTTTTGTTGGATTGTTTCCACCCTAGCCTCAGTCAGAGAGAATTATCTATTGATTAGAAAATACATGGAGCTGAGTATTTGGTGGTTGGCTTTGAGTTTGCTAAACACTAAATGGAAAAAAATACACAAGCCTAAGAAGAAAATTAATAGATTGTCACTATGTGCTTGAGATCTTCTAAAATGACTCTTGAGAGAAATAACTTTCTAATTTCTAACTGTACTCAGCTTCTTCAATTATTTCATACCTGTTTATATTTGGGTTCCTCAAATATAACTACGTTTAAATGCTTTTGATAGGGCGCTATGGTTTGAATGTAGTCCCTAATGTTCATGTGTTGGAAACTTGATCCCCAGTGTTGGGAGGTGGTGCCTATGGGAGATGTTTGGGTCATTATGGCACCACCCTCATGAAGGAATTAATACTATTATTGCGGGAGTATGTTCATTACAAAAGGACAAATTCAGCCTCTCTTTTGTCTCTCTCGCCCAAGTAATGCCTTACACCATATCTGTCTTATAATAATAATAATAATACTGCAACGAATATTTTTGTGCATTTGCCCCTGAATATTTATGTTAATAGTTCTGTAGGATATATTCTTAAAAATTAAATTCCTGGACTAAACAGTATGTACATACTTGCTTTTGATAAATATGTCAAATGGCATTTGTGAAATTATACCAATAAAGGCTCCTTTTCTCCACACAGGTCAAAAATAGATATGATCAGTCTTTCTGATATTGCTCAATCAGAGAATTGAAAATAGATATCTCACTTTTTAAATTTACATTTCCCTGATCAGTTATGTGGTTAAGTGTCTTTCTAATACTTAACAGCTATTTCTTTTTTTCCATTGTTGAATTATGTTTTCGTATTATTTGACATTTTATTTTGTAATTGGCATTTTTCTTATTCATTTTTAATGACTCCTAAGACTGTGAGAGAGAGATATATATATATAATATATAGTTATAACTTAAAAATATTTTCTCCTAGATTCTCATTTCTTTTTAAACTTTGTTAATAGTATAACATTTTTGCCATGCTGGGTATAATATGTGTGTTATTAAATTTTATGATTTGGACTTCCGTGTAGTAAAATATAGTGGTATTTGCTTAATTCTACTCTCCTCATATATTATTTAAAACAGCACAAAACAACAATAAGGACAAATGAAACTACGCAAAAAATATTCCCTGGCCATAAACAAAAGATAGACAATAAAGAATTTTCTAAATAACTATACAAAACAAAGAAATACTAAAAATACCAAATCCCATTGAACAATCTCTTAAACTTTCACCGCAAGCCTCTTCAGCAGGAAAAGGCAGTCTTAAAAAAAAAAAAAAAAAAAAAACAGAAAACAAAAAGCAAACAAACAAAAAATCTTCAGGGAAGAAAGAAGAGAGGAGTAGTGACAGGCCTAGTATTGTTTTAAAACTACCACCAGAAAAAGAAAGCTTACTCTAAGAGTAAAAAGTACTAAAAATATATTTTTTAAAAAATGTCTTCTAGTAGCTCAGGAGCACTAACAAGTCAATGAGCTTAAAAGACATGTCATTATTAATAGAAATGGTCATCTTCGAAGGCTTAGTGTATAGAGGAGCAAAGGACAAAAAAGAAAGGGAGAAATGACCTTTAACAATTGAATAGTAAAAGTGGGAGCAAAATAGCAAAGCAAAAGAGGAAAATTTAGAGCTTCAATATTTAAAAAAGAAATTGCACTAAACTAACTAGACTTTTTTACACTGACAAAAGAAGATACCATTGAACTATTCTGCGGTGAGCAGGTACATGCAAACCTATCCCAAAAGGCGGAGGGAACTGAGACCATGGAAAGAGGCTGACAAATCCAGTTTCTCAGAAAGAAACATTTCACAGGGACTTCTGAACAGAAGCCATTTCTCAGGTGCCTGTGAGTCAGTGGATCTTCACATCCATCCTACAGAAGGTAGTCCTGATATAACAAACATTTTTGGTAAAATATGTGCGGCTAGTCATGTTTCAGACTCTTGTACGAAATTGGAAACCCCTGAGAATCTTAGTTAAGCATCTTTATGAGGGGTATCATGCCACAGGCCTTGTTTCCTGACCATGTTGCAGAATGCTTTGGTGTACAGGAGTCAAACACTGGTCATCGTGGTAGTTTCGCTTAGAGATGGTGTTACCCTTGCCACGCAACATGCTGTTTTCCTACAACTAGGAATCCTGTAAACAAAGCCAATTCCACAAAATAAGCAAGTGAAGTCACACAAACCTATAGATAATTACTGTGCAAAGTCAGAGAATGAGAATTAATATCCCTTAGCTGAACACCCCCATACACACACCAAAAGCAAATGTGAGGCTAAGAAAGACTGAGAGCACCAACCTGAATTTAATACACTAAAATAAGCTCTTGTGGATATTAAAAAATTATTTTGAATCAGAAATTCAGAAATTAAAAAAATAATTTTTGGTCTAAGGACCAAAAAAGAAAAAAGATAAAGGCAAAAAATATAATGAGAATTGATAGAATTTAGGAAGAAATGGGGAAAAATCCAAAATCTTTTTAAAAATTAAGCCTAAATTAAAATGTGCCAAAGTAAGAATATATATTCAAATAAAAACTTAATAAGGGTTATTGAAAAAAGGCAGGAAAATACCTGAAAGAATGAAAATAATATAAAGAAATTAGTAACAATTTTCACAGAGAAAGTGGCAGAAGGGGAAGACAAAAAAAGATGGTATGTAAAATTGCAGTCCCTGAAAAATAATTCAACAGAACTCATGTTTTAAACTGTAACCCTAGAAAATTCCACAGGAAGAAAAACCTAAATGAACCGAGGTACTGACAACTCCAAACAGTTACCTGGGAAAATAAACCTGGAATGATCACTCTGAGACATACATTAATAAAATCATGTGACTTCAAATACAAAGGAAGAAAAATTCAAGGATTCCAGGAAAGGCAAACAAATTAGATTGGCATTAGACTTCTCAATAACAAGATACAAATCAAAGCAATAAGGAGTGGAATTTTTTTAAAAAGTCAGTGAAAGAAAACACCAGAAAGAACCAAGGATTTTATATCCAGCCAAGTTACCCTTCAAAGATCAAGTTATTGGAAAAATCACCTTACAGATAAAAGAACTTAGTAATCTTTATTTATATGTCTTTCTGAGAAATCTATCAGAGAATAAGCTTCATCCAACCAGGGCATTAGTGAAAAAAGACTTGTAGTGAACTATATATTGAGCATCTATAAAATATAAAAATATGAATATAATGCACGCATATATACATTATTGTAGATATAGAACTAAGAGAAGAGTGAGGAAGAGTGGGAGATTAATGTAAAAATATTATATGATCTGTCAGTGTAGAAATAATACTACTAAAACATGAGAAGAGATGAGGGAGGAGAGAAAGCATAAAGTTGAATAAGCTTATTGATTGTTGTATAGGCAATAAATGAGAATTAATGGATAACCTTTTAAAAATGACAAGCCAGACAGTAAATGTTAAACTAATAAAAAGTAGACAAAAGGCATTAAAAGTGGTAGAAATAAAAAGATATCCACCCTCCCACAGAATTAAATAAGAAAAGAAGAAAGATACATTTTATAGAGAAAAATGGCAAATTGAGAAATGAAGAAAGATGTTAACTATTATGAAATTATTGGGATAAAACATATTTGTCATTCCAATTAACATGAATGGGCTTAATTTACTTACTAGTAAAGGAAAAGGTTTACAATTTGGATCTCTAAGCAATACCAAACTATATATCGTATACAAGTGATAAACCTAAAACAAATTTTTTAAGAAAAGCTAAGAATGAAGGAATTGACTAAATTATACCAGATAAATAAAAACATTAAGCAACATTAATGATCTTGATAAGACAAAAAGTAAAATTCAAGCTGAGAATTATAAAATGTGCTTTTAAGGGAAATTTTTGCATGTAAAGGCCATGATTTACAATGAAAACGTAACAGTTAAAAATATCTATGTATTGGACAGACATGGTGGCTCACGCCTGTAAAGTGAGCACTTTGGGAGGCTGAGGCAGGAGGATCGCTTGAGGTCAGGACTTTGAGACCAGCCTGAGCAAGAGCAAGACCCTGTCTCTAGTAAAAATAGAAAAAATTGGAGTGGGGGTGGTGGCACAGGCCTGTAGTCCCAGCCACTAGGGAGGCTGTGGTAGGAGGATCACTTGAGCCCCGGAATTTGAGGTTGCAGTGAGCTGTGATGACACCACTGCCCTCTAGCCTGGATGACAGAGTGAGACTCTGTCACAAAAAAATAAATAAACAAAAATCTATGCATCAAATACACAGCAACAATCTTTGTGATACAAAGGAGGATACTGCATGATATGCAAGGAAGCATAAATAGAAATAGACTAATTTATAGTAGTCTTTAACAACCACCCTAGTGACAGATCAAGTGAGCAAAATATAGGTAAAGATATAGAAGAACTAAAAGCATAATCAACAAGATAGATTTTATGAGTATATTTAAACTTAATGTCACAATAGTAAAGAATACATTTCTTCAAAAGCTCATTTAATATTCTCAAAAATTGATATTAGGTCACAAAAAATCAACAAGTTCTATAGAGTGGAAATATTATGAATAATAACTTTTAATTACAATGCAATGGAACTGGAGATCATTAGAAAAATTTTAAAAAGGTCCTTCCAATTTTTTAATTAAAAAATTAAATGCCCTATTAAATAATTCTTGGGTAAAAGGGAGGAACACAATTGAAATAATAATGTTTGGGGAAAACATGATAATGAAATCACCATATATAAGAATCCATGGAATATTGTTTAAAACAGTGACCAGTGGAAAATTCATAGCATTAAATTCTTTTATCCATAAAAATGAAATAATGAAATTAATGAACTAAATATCCATCTCAAAAGAGTAGAGAAAAAAACACAGTAAATCAAAAGGACATACAATAAGGAAATGGTAAATATGAAAACAGACAATAAAAGGTAGAAGCAGTAGATCTAATTATATACAAAATTCTATTTTCTTTAATAAAGAAATGTCTAGGTAACTTCATTAGGAAAAAAATTGAAAGCATATGTATTAGAAACAAATACAGGAGAAAAATCACTGAAATATAATACTTTTAAAATTTCATAAGAGAAGTTGTAGACCTCTACCAAACAAATTTAAAAGCCTAGGTGATATGAATAATATTTTAGGTAAATATTGTTTTAAAAATTTAGTACCATTTGAAATAAAAACCTTAAACAGACCAACTCCTAAAGCAGAAACAGAAAGTTATCGAGTACTCATAAAAAAATCCCCCAATAGCCTTGTAGTGTATCTTGAGGTCTGGCAAAGTGATGCTTCCCGATTTATTCTTTTTGCTTAAAGTTACTTTGGACATTCAGGGTCTTTTCTGGTGTCATAGGAAGAGTAAAATTATTTTTTCTAGATATGTGAAAAATGATGTTGGTATTTTAAAAGGGATTGAATTGAATCTTTAAATCACTTTGGGTAGTAGAGACATTTTAACAATGTTGATTCTGCTGACCCATGAGCACGGTATGTTTTTCCATTTGTTTACATCCTCTGCAATTTCCTTCATAAGTGTTCCATAGTTCTCCCTGTAGACATCTTTCACCTCCTTGGTTAAATATATTCCTAGGTATTTTATTTTCTTTGTTGCTATCATGAAGGGTATTGAGTCTTTGGTTTTCAGTTTGACTGTTGTTGCTACTGATTTCTGTGCATTGATTTTGTAACCTTAGACTTTGTTGAATTTATTTATCAATTCCAGGAGTCTCTTGGCAGAATCTTTGGAGTTTTCTAGATATAAGATCATATCATCAACAAAGAATGATAGTTTGACCTCTACTTTTCCCATTTGGATATCCTGGTTTCCTTCTCTTGTCTGATTGCTCTAGCCAGGACTTTCAGCACTATGTTGAATAGAAGTGGTGACAGAAGGCAACATAGTCTGGTTCCAGTTCTAAGCAGGAATGGTTTCCCTGTTCAGTATGATGTTGGCTGTGGGATTGTCATATATAGTTTTTGAAGTATGTCCCATCTATGCTTATTCTGTTAAGCATTCTTATTATGAAAGGGTCCTGAATTTTGTCAAATGCTTTTTCTACATCTATTGAGAGGATCATATGGTCTTTTTTCTTCTATTTATGTGATGAATTACATTTATAGATTTGCATATGTTGAACCATCTTTGCGTCTCTGGGATGAAGCCCACTTGGACCTGGTGGATTATTTTTTTGATGTGTAGCTGAATTCAGTTAGCTAGGATTTTATTGCTCTACTATAGGGCTCTAGGAACCAAACAGCACAGTGCTGGAACAAGAACAGAGACATAGACCACTAGATCATAACAGAGAACCCAGATATAAAACCATCCTCGTATATCCATCTGATCTTTGACAAAGCAGACAAAAACATACACTGGGGAAAAGAATCCTTGTTGAATAAATGGTGCTGGGAAAACTGGATAGCCACACGTAGAAAACTGAAACAAGATCTGCACCTCTCACCACTCACAAAAATTAATCCATGATGGATAATAGACTTAAACCTAGCCATGAAACTATAAGAATTCTAGAAGAAAATGTTTAAAAAATTTTTACAAACATCAACTTAGGCAAAGAATTTATGAAGAGGTCTCAAAGGCAATCGCAGCAACAAAAATGAGTAAATGGGGCCTGATTAAATTAAAAAGTTTCTGCACAGCCAAGGAAACAATCAAGAGAGTGAACAGACAACCTATAGAATGGAAGAAAATATTTTCATGCTATACATCTGATAAAGAGTTAATAACCAGAATCTAGAAAGAACTCAAGCAAATCAGCAAGAAAAAAAATCAAACAACCCCATTAAAAAGTTGGCAAAAGACATGAATGGAAGTTTTTCAAAAGAAGGCAGACTAATGGCCAATAAACATATGAAAAAATGCTGAACGTCTCTAATCATCAGGGAAATGCAAATCATAACCACAATGAGATATCACCTAACTTCAGAGAATGGCTTTTATCAAAAAGTCCCCAAACAATAGATGCCAGCATGGAGGCGGAGAGAAAGGAACACTTAAACACTGTTGGTGGGACTGCAAACTTGTACAGCCTTCATAGAAAGTAGTATGGAGTTACCTCAAATTACTAAAAGTAGATCTAGCATTTGACCCAGCAATCCCATTACTGGGGATTTCCCCAAAGGAAAAAAGTCATTTTGTCAAAAAGACACTTGCACTCCAATGTTTATTGCAGCACAATTCACAATCGCAAAAATGTGGAAACAACCCAAGTGCCCATCAATACATGAATGAATTAATAAAATGTGGTATATGTATACTAGGGAGTACTACTCAGCCACAAAAAATGGTGAAATAATATCTTTTGTAACAATTGGACAGAAGTGGAGACCATTCTTATAAGTGAAGTATTACAAGAATGGAAAAACAAACACCATATGTACTCACTATATTAAATTGAAACTAATCAATCAACACTCATGTGCACATATAGAAGTAAAAACCAATGGAAACCAAGCAGGTGAGGGGGGGAGGAGGGAATGGGTAAATTTATACCTAATGGGTACAATGCACACTGTCTGGGCGATGGGCACACTTATAACTTTGACTCAAACTGTACAAAAGCCATTCATTTATGTAACCAAAACATTTGTACTCCCACAATATCTGAAATAAAAAAAATATACAAAATAAAATACATGCAAAAGTCTAAACAGCAATCCCCCAAATGTAAAAACAAACAAAAGTACCCAAACCCATACAGTTTCATAAGAGGCTAATATAATAACAAATCTTCAAACATTGATAGTTCCGATGCTCCTTAAATTATTCCAGAGTATTAAAAATTAAAGAAACTTCTTAATTATTTTGTGAAGCATGAATAACATTGATACCGAAACCTGCTATTGACAGTGTAAGGAAGCTATATACAAATATCCCTTCTGAATATCCAAGTTAAAATACTAACTCTAACATTAGCAAATATAATCAAACATTGTTATGTAAATTAATATGCTATGACAAAGTGAGATTTATAAAAGAATGTAAGATTGGTTCATAATTAGAAATGTCCTATGTCTTCAATTTATGTGTAATTTGTTTTTAATGTATGTTAGAAGATACAGAATTGACTCTTAGATTTTTCTTGGATGTATAGACAACTACTGGCCCCAACTATTTATTTAAAACCGCCATAATATTCTGGAAAAAAATTAAAAAATAAACTAAACTTTTTATTCAAAAGCAGAAAAAAAAAGTTCATCATTTCCTGGCTAAATTAAATACACACGCACACACACCCTTATGACATACCAAATCACCATATATATATGGGGCTGTTTCTAGCCTTCCTATTCACTTTTTGATTCAATTTCTATTAATGCATTGGTATTACCCTGTTTAACATACTATAGTTTGCATGTTTTGACTTCTGTATCTGACAGAGCAGATTTGGTTCTGTGAAAACTGACTCTGAGATGAAGATTAGTATGCAGGAAGTTTAATGGTGAATGCTCTGGTGATTGACATCTATGGGGAAAGGCTGAATGAGGAATGCGTAGAGGCAGAATGGGATTGAGATGGCACAACAAAGCCACAGTTGATCCTGCAGGGAGCTCTGAAGAAAGGATGGCCCTTCAGAGATGTTCAAGTTGGGGCGAGATGGCTGAGCTTTTATACTCCAGCATCAATGATAAATTTAGAGGCTGGACATGGTGGCTCATGTCTGTAATCCCAGCAATTTGGAAGACTGAGGCAGGGGGATCACTTGAGGCCAGGGGTTCAAGACCAGCCTGGGCAACAAAGTAAGACCCTTTCTCTAAAATAATAATAATTATTATTAATATAATTATTATTATCCAGGCATGGTGGCACATGCAGTCCCAGCTATTCAGAAGGCTGAGGTGGGATGATTACTTCTCTTGAACTCAGTAGCTCAAGGCTACAGTGAGCTATGATTGTGCCTGGGTGACAGAGTGAGACCCTGGTCTCAAAAACAAACAAACAAACAAGGACATGAGCTTCTTCTAAGCAGGGACACAAACTCTTGAGTGCAGTGGCTTTCTTCAGCTGGGAGAGCTTCCAGGAGAGGGCTGGTGGCTGAGAGTTAGCAGCTGGCAGAAGTCTAAAGTGGCAGGAAGAATAAATCCTTCCATCCCAAAAAGGGATCTGGGTAGAAAAGCGCAGTATCCACCACATGCTACATTGTGTTTTTACAAAAATTTTTTGATTATTTATATTTTCTCTACAAATGAATTTTAAAATTGGCCTATCAAGTTTCCTTATAATGTCTGTTTGAAATGCATTTGGAATTCCATTAAATTAAAGATTAACTGGTTCTATCATATAATCCATCCGAAAATATAAAAAAGTAGAATTTATTTTTACTGTTGAATATATAGTTTTCTCCAGAATATGTTTAAATAACCAATAATTTTGTAAGACATTTGGTGAGTCCTTTTTCTCTGAAGACCCAGGCGTTTATTGCGCACGGTCCCCTCTGTGCTGTGCTGTACCACCACGCTGTGTGGTTTCGGAACAGGATTCCTTGAGGAAGGTGACAGCTCGTAAGTCCTGGCTCAACAAGAAGAGAAGCTAAGGCCCAGGTTTTCCATTCTCCCACATCCCACAGAGGGATGTGCTGAGAGTCCTGGGTCCTTCTGGGCCCACAGCGTAAGTCTGAGCTCCAGTGGAAGAGCACTTCCCCTAAATATTTTCTTTGTTGTGCAAGTCGAAGGACAATCTTTTCAGGGAAAGAAAAGACTGGTGCCCAGTAGTGTGGGGTGGTGGTGACAGCTATTTTCAAGAAGTGTCTGGGAAGGCAGCTGCCTAGCACTCAGAGACCTTGGGCCCATGAGATTCTGCAGTCCCCCTGGCTAAGGGAGACCTAGCTCGGTGCAGCACTCTTGAGAGAAATGGAAGAAGCAGCTGATTTGTCCAAGGAACAAACAATAACATCCAGAGTCACTTTTAGACCATTCTTCTCATTGCACCACTTCTTTGTTCTGGAAGGCCAATTTTCTTCTATTTTGAATCATTTCTTCTACCCTATTCTTTCTATTCTTTCCTTCTGGAATGATTATTTGAATTCCTGGATCTATTTTCAATGTTCCTAACTATATTCACAAAAATTCAGCTCTTATTTATCATTTTCATCTCTTTTAACTTTGAGGCATACATCAGCATCATCTTTGATATCAATGTCATTGCAGCTCTGCTCTGTTCTACTTTATTAACACTTATGTGAAGGGGCTTCTTTTTCTTTTAAATTTAATTCTCAGGAATGAAGGCTACTTGGTTACTTTTATTTTAGAGTAGTCGGTTCTTGTTTGAGAGGTATGCCACTGTTTTGGATCTCTGAGGTTATTAAAGATGCTATATTGAATGTTATCTTCCGCTCATGCATTGGTCCGGGTTTCCCTGGGAGTTTATTTATTCAATCTGTTGCATCTTTTTTTCGCCTTTGCTTTCCATCAATTGTTTGACATTTTAGTTTGTTCCTAATTATAACTAATAAGCTTTATTTATCAATGTGTTAGGTTGAAGTGTTTCCAAAATACAGGTAAATAAGTTCTTTCTCCCACAATGAATGCTGAACCTGATTATGAAGGGCCGTGGCTGAGAGCAAGAGCAGAGGAAGTGGTAGAAATGGGAAGAAAGTTCATGGGTGGTGGAGTTTTCCTTGGAAGGGAAGGGGATTTATGGGCACAACGTTTTTTTTGTCTGCCATAGCAGCTTTTTCTTGCTCAGTATCTATGTAGGGAGTCTTCAAGGGCAGAACTTCCATTTTATTTGTTTCATAGTTTTAGCTTCTAGGAAAATTCCCTAGTGACAGACTGATCCAACTGTTCCACAGCCCTTGAATTAATCACCTTGCTGAACACCTGACAGGTTCGGTCCAACTCCCAGTTCTAGCTGCCTTTGGAATTGGGACACTTAGGAAGTCCTGCTGAGTAAATTCACTTGCTTTGCTGGTTGTCTTTTCTACCTGCTTTGAATTGCAGGTGACTGAGCTGAGTTAGGTTTCATAAACAATTTGTTTGATGCTGTCAAGAAATTCCTTTATGCTCTGATCATTTAATGACACCCTTTTGCTTTTTTTTTTTTTTTTTTGAGTGGTACCATGGATTTAGTGGTACAATATTGTTTTTGATGTGTTCTTAGATTTCAGTAGCATTTGGGGAATGAGGAAAGGTAGTCATGGAAGATTAGTCAAACATCATGAATAAGAATCCTTAACAGGAATTTAGAAAATGGAAACCAAACACTTAAAATCCCACTAACTAATAGAACAAATGTTTTTCCTCAGTAAACCATATCTTTTTTTAAATATAGTCATCTAAAATTGACTTAAGAGCAGATGGAATAGATATGGTGGAAACAAAATCTCAGAAGATGCAAGAAGTGATAGAGTCCAGCATATACACAGGGGAATTCAGCCCAGAGCAGTGAAACACATTAATTTTCTGAGAAATGAGAGAAGAACGTTAGAGACGATCGTGTACTTTAGTGAAGACAAGTGTATAATAAAGCTCATGATGTTTTCATCTTCTCCATTCAATAAAAAGCTTAATCATTAATTAAAAGCTACGAAAAGAAAATGAAAATCTTGGAGAAGAAAAAGATCTGAAACTATCTTTTATGGCAATGTTTTTTTTTAAAAAAAAAAGAAACCTAAATAAGACAAAAAGACTAAAATTATAAGCAACAGTAAGATAATTATTTTGTACAGCATGCATCGAGGGAGAGAAAGAGAGAGAGAGCAGAGAGAAACACTGAATATGTGGAATAGCTCCGCTGGTGCCAGACAAGTTGAGGGAGGTCGATGTGAGAGAATCCGTGGTGTCATAAGAGATTAATATTAATTTAAAATAGATAAACCTATGTAATTAATTAATTTGAATTAATTTAAAATAGAGATGTTTCTTCCGCATCTTCTCAGCCATTTAAAATAGGAAAAATTGAGAGTATTTTCCACGCTTTGTGGCTTTTTCTCTTTTGTAATCTTTTTTCTTTTTTCTTTTTTTTTTTTTTTTTTTTGCCTGAACTCTTTCTTCCAGCACTTTTTCTGCTGCCAAGAGCCTACGTAGTGCTAGAAAAAACTCAGCCATGGTCAAAGCCAGGTATCTATCATCTGGCTCCTTGCTCTCCTGTGATTCGTGGCTCTACAGCTGCTGCTGCTACAGTTCCTGTGCTTTTATTTCATGTCTATCACTTTCACCTTCATTACCGGGAGAGAAAATCCCAAATGCCCATCTCAGCCTTTCTTCTTCTATGTTTCATGTCTTAGTCCTCCCTCTCCTTAATAGAGATAACAATCTTAATTTTTCAGGAAACTCCAATGATATTTTAGCACCTGAAAGATCAAATCTAAACTCTGTAGATGGGTACGTAAGGATCTGCACCATTTTCTTTCTTGGCACAGCTGGGAACTATCCCAGCCCCATACCCCAAACATATGAACTCATCCCACCTCAGTTACCCCTTTTCTTTCACATGAAATGTCTGCTCTCGGAAGGCTGGTTTCCTGCCTGCCCCAGCCAGTCCCTGATCTCTCTCATCTGCCCTTTGGTCATGAAATAATCTTTACCTCCATGTATCCAAATTATGGTCCAAAGAACATCCAAAGCACATCTTATCTCCTCCTCAATGACAAATCCCTGTTTAATGTGGCTTCCATGGATTACTTGTTTCTCTAAATTTTGACACTCCTTATTATGTCTGCCATTTATTTTGTTATCTTAATGGTAGAAGAGTGTGGCCTTCCTGTAACTTTTTATTTAATGGAACAGTTATTGGAACTTCCTTTATTCAACATGTCTTGTTATTTACAAGAAGTTGATTAACAAAAGTTTTTTTGACTTAAATGCTCTCCAGAATTTATTGAATGTACAACTCAAAGAAAACTCAATCTTTACTAAGGACTAAAAAGAGTCAAATAATATTTTTTTCACTCTCAGTTAAATCAAAGGGTAACAAAAGAGAAAATAACTAAATATTCTTTTATTGAAGTACATTTGTGAGCTCTCCCTATTTGAAAATTGCTCTTAATAGCCAGCTCTCTGTTTTGGGTTTTGTCACTAGAGGATTGAATAGAGTGGTATTCTGCCTTTTGTTGTAGTTAGAGAAATAAGATAATGTTATTTCTTTCAATGTAAAATCCCTACATATGAATTTAATATGAGGGGTCAGTTAAAGTCGGCTAACTCAAAAGAAAAAAAAATTCTATCTTTGAGAAAGAATCATTTGTACTGTTTAAAAAATAGTACAATATGCTTTAAGGAAAACTGTACAACATTCAGGGCTGTATGGAACTCAATTAATCTGTAAGCCATTAAGTAAATGAAATTTTACAATGTTTCCTTGCTTCTCTGAAGTATCAATACATCATAGCAGTCTGGCAAGGCTCTCAGCGTTTACAAATAATAGAGTTAGAGTCCCACGCACTCAGTATTCTGAGGATCTCAGCTCTCTGCCTGACTCGCCTCAAGTGCAGAAAGAAAAATTATGTTCACCATTGAGAAGGAGGGAGAGGTAAGGGAGCGAGAAAGAGAGAGAGAGAGAGCTCTTACTTCTTTGTTTCTGGGAATCCTTTCCACACCAAGCAATTGGCTCTACAATCTCTCCAAATTTCACCACGGGAGTCGCTTCCTTTGCATAAAAATTGAGTGGTGCCTTTTATATCCCTGTAAAATTTCTTCTGTAGAGTCCAACAGGGCAGTGTAGGTTAAGGTAAGTGACTTTAGCATGTTGCAGAGTCTACTGGGAGTCCTAGGGAGTGTCTCACACTCTGTACTTCATCATTCTATTAGAGACTACACATACTTCCTTCCAAATTTCCTTTCTTTTTTTTTTTTTTTTTTATGGAAGTAAAGTATACCTTGTAAAATAAAAAGAAGGGAAACTCTTTGATTCTGTAGGCTGGAAAACTAATCCAAAGAACACAAATGAAGATGATTTGTAGGAGTTAGATAGGTATACTATTTGCTTACCATCATTCGATAAACCACCCTCTTTATTTTTAGTATTTACCAAATTTGGTAAATTCTTATTGGGAGCAATAAGAATGAAATGAAAAGAGACAGGAGAGTTCTGGCCTCCAAAGTAGGTCAGACAATCGATGCTGGGCATCCAAAACAGCACGACCACAAGAAAAGCAGATTATTTTTATAGTGTTTATTCAGGGTGCCCAGTGCTTTGTATACCATAGTAGCAAGCACTTATTATTAGCAATGGGAAAAACTGGTTGCCAAATTTAGAGACCACTCAACATTCATGAGCCTGGAGATTCCAGGCAAACCCGAAACCTCTTGTTGGCATCTGGGTTGATTTATCCTTGGCAAGAGACTGTGTTTCTTTTGTTTCTTTTTTCAGAAGAGTAAAACAATTCCCTCAAACAAAACTTAAATTAGTGATTTCTTCAAGTTGTGATATACATAAATATATAATTTTTGTAAAAGTTGTGTATATATATAGACATCGTAGAAAATTATGAAGTAGAGCCAGAAAATAAAAATCATAAACAATAAAAAAGTACACTCAATGTTACACCCTGTACCCTGCTGATTCTCTTCCTCCCCTCCTCTGCTCATTCTGTCCTCTCCTCTTGCTCTCTCTCCTTTCTTTCCCTGAGTAGGTGAATAGCACTCACATAGATATATCTTTTTTAACCAAAGTAAAATCAGACACTGTAAATATTTATGTAAGCTACTTTTCAGTCAATAATCTTCACCTTTCCATTTTATTAACATGTCATATTCTTTGATGGTCAGAGAAGAGGACTTGGAGCAAGATAATTGATGAAGGTAAGGACCAATAGTAAGGAAGGTAAGTTTACACATTTAATGTATGTAACCTTAAATATGTATTTACAAATGCACTGATAGAAACAAAAAGACAGATTATTTAAAATCACATGCATTTTAGGAAATGTTGAATATTAGTTGACTCTATGTAGTTGATAATATAGAGATTTTCTGATTAAGAGGCTTTTCTTTATTTTAGGTTTTCCAAATGGTTCTTTGGAAATTCTCCTAGAATTGTGTATTTGAGTTTGTTTTTTATTTCAAAATATTAAGGGAGCACAAATGTTTTTGTTACATGGATACATTGTATAATGTTGAAGGCATGGGCTTTTAGTGTGCCTGTCACCAGGATAGTGTTCACCACGGAGTACTACTCAGCCATAAAAAGGAATGGAGTAATGTCATTCACAGCAACTTGAATATTTGTATTTTTTAAAAAAGCCACAGGACCATACTGATAAGTACAGAGGGGGCTGTGATTTTTCCCCAAAATATTATCTGAACAGAAGAGGCAAAAGAGGTAGAGCTAGATTCTCAGATGGTTATATCAGAAACATTCACACTTAATAAAACGTCAGAATGCTGCTCTCATTTTTCCATGTATTCATCCACTCAGTTAATGCTACGGAGAAAGAGAGAGAAAGCATCAGTAAATTACCTGCTTTATAATCTACATATTAATCAGTATTCCCAAACTTCTAAAGAATTCTATTTCTTTACTTTAAATACAAGGAGTCTTGGAGGAAGAATATATTATTTTAATATGTGTTTAATATCTTTATATATATTCTTTTAGTATCTATATAATATCTTTTGAGTTTTTCAAATGGCTCTCTTAAGATAGTTCTAGAATTGCATAATATTTACATTTTAAAAAATAAAGGAAAGGAAAAGCACTGTTAGGTGCAGAAGTGACCATTATTTGGGGTCATGAGTGTAGGTAGTTAATCTGAGAGGCTCTCACAGGAAGAAAATGTGAGGACAAGTAAGGAAAGGAGGAAAAGCCAACATCAGGCCTATTGAAGCTTCTGCTATGGTTGCTGTGAGAAATGCATGAAAAGCCTGTAGAAGAGGTCTGCATAAAAGACGGGATGGAGAGAGGAGAGAAGCAGCTATTCATAGGCTCCTGTCTGCCGTTGACTGAGGATTACCTACAGAGAGTATTCACTGCCCTATTGCCAAGCCGCAATTGAGCAAGGGCCCTTCAAGCTCCTATTGGGGCATAGAAAAAAATCTGAGGCCGTAAGAGGGAAGATTTCTGGCGTGTATGCCTGAGGTATGACACTGTTGGAGCACAGCAAGTTTGGGCTGGCACAGAATTGTCTGCTCTTTGTCTGAAATCATAGGTGGGCACAGGGATTGATGCAGGCACAAGAGGCATCCTCTACAGAACAGGACATCGGTCATATCTGTCTTCTAACATTTGTCTTATTAGTTCTTCTCCCCAGTATTTATCTCATTAGTTGTTTTCCCCATCTGGGAGTTTTGCTTTGGGGAAATATTTGAATAGTAGGAGAAGGGTAAACTCTTCCCACACGAATAGCACTAAAAGGTCATATTGGGGAGAATTATTCTGGGATCCTTACTTAAGTATTCATGGTCTGAATAAAAACTGCTCAGGAATTAAGCAGTGTACCAATTCCCTGCCATTGTGCAGTAAGCAAAGTCACAGCTCTTCGTTCAGCACTTCTCTCTCTTTTTTTTCATAAATAGAGTCACTTGATTTTTCATTTATGCATTTATTTATTCCATATATATTTATCGAGCCACGAGTATGTGCCTGACATCATATTAGCAGTTGGGAATAGAGTAGTGAAAAAGCAGCATAGTACTTATCTCCATGGATGGTGTATTTCCTTTGGTCTTAAAGTGCTTTGCATGTTTACTTTATTTTATTTTTAGAGGCAATGTAATTCTGGGCATTTGTCTGCCTACATAGCACTGCAGAATACAGGAAAAGGCCACATGTGCACACATGACTGGTAAAGCATGGATCATTCAGTGCTCGCCGTCAAAAGCTGAAGGTCTCAAGATGTCAAGTGCCCATAATCAAAAAGACGGACTAAAGGCAAATGCTGCTTTGGCAGGTGATTTATCCTGCTCACTCTAATAGTGTAATCGCTATATTTCTTCTACCAAAGTCTTCCTACATTCTCTGTGGTACAGTGACATATGAGAAAGGGACTAAATGTGAAAGATTGCATAGCACTGTCCCAGAGGAAGGGGTTTATTATGAGCTATATTTTCTTGGCCAAAAATGTAAGTCTGGAACATGCTATGGGTGCTCATAGCTCCTCAGGAGAAAGAGAATGATGAGACATCCCCTGAATATTGCTTGAGAGACTTTATCTCCATTTATGTATTTCTGAAGTCCAAACAGCTACAAATTCTGAAAGAAAGGAATAGGTTATGATAGCTATAATTACAGATCCATATTTGTTGAGACTCAGGAAGACAAGAGTATTCTCGACTATTCGTACATGTGGCTTTCACTATAAATAGACACTCTATACTCCATAGCTTGGCAAATTGGCCTTTTAGAGAGATAATAATGGTAATGAGCCTCTTTCTCTCTATATATATACTGTTTCTCTCTATATATATTTCTTTATATATATATAGTTCTGTCTCTGTTTCTGTCTCTCTCTCTACACACACACACACACACACACACACACACACATTTCTAGATTATAAAACTAAAGTAGGGTGCTTTGATCAAGTTTCTTGTTCTTTGAAGCTCACTATCTGGGTTGGAAAGTTGGCCTTTTTGTTTGCTAGCTGTGTGATTGCAGGAAATTTTCTCTTTGTGCCTTAGACTCCTCATTAGTTAAAAGAAATAGTGATAGTAACTACCTTACAGGGTATTACGAGGATTAACATGAAAGTGCATAGCACAGTGCCTTAGTACTATATTTATTCTGTAAATGCTTTCTCTTTCTCATTATGGGAGAAAAGTGGGACAGCTGACTCATTCACTCAAAAAATACGTATTGGGACTGTGTTGTATGCAGACCTGTCAGGGATGCTACTGATGTCACCCAGATCCCTGGACCCTGCCATCTTTGGTACTAACCTTTTATTTTTAGCTGATGAAGGGACACCACTTCTCATGCCTAGTTTTTTTGATAATGTCTCCTGGAGAGAGCATTTAGGTCCTAGTGATTAAGGCTTACATTTTCCATGTATAGCATAGCCCTCTCTCTCCCACAGCCTGGTGCTCTCTAGGTAGAGCTTGGAAGTAGAAAAGGAACTGAGTAGATCAGTGGGGCCTTTGAACAGACTCACACTTCATCAAGAACCATTCACCATTGCTGTTTACGCATTGCTGCAAGCCTGCCAGATTTTATCTTCACAAAAAATTTCTCTTTGGCTGCCATTTATCCCTCCAATCATTATCTCCATGTTTCTCCAAAATTTTAATGTGTAGCTAAACTCCAGCTTTAGACAGGGGTTTACATTCTTTTGGCATGAGTTCTCTGGAACTTATGTAAATCAGGGGATGTGAGCAGCAGCTGTATTTTAGGTTTACAAAATGTCAGAGTGTATTCTTGTAATCTTCTGGTTTCTCTCATACCTCTCTCCTCACTTTTTCACAATCTTATTTGCCAAATATTTCTCCCCTACCATACCTTAAAAGGTAGAATTCCTTAGGACTTAGCCTTAACTCTTTTTCCTCCTCTTTCTATATTCTTGCTGAGTGATTTTATCCAGTCCTACAAATTTATATACCATCAATATGCTGACAAGTTCCAAATTCTGTCTTTGAGCCACACCTTTTTTTCCCTGACTACCATATTCTTATACCTCGCTGATTATTTGAAGCCACACTTGACTGTATCACAGACAAATTGAACAATAGATCCAGGGCTTGACTCTGGTTCCTTTAAATATTCATCTCAGAAAATGTGCCTATAATCACTTCAGGAAGAAACCTGGAAATCTTCCCCAATACACCCTTTTCTTTCACATTTCCATGCAATCTGGTAGGAATCCTGTGACGCCCACAACCAAAGTGTGTCTCCATTGTATATCCACTCTTCTCATCACTACTGCCTTACCTCTGCGCTCCAGACCTCAGCATGGCCCTCATATGGTCCCCCTCTTTCATTACTTCTCCTCTAATTTATTCTCCATGGAGCAACCAGAGTCATCTCTAAATTAATTCATTTCCCTTGCTTACAACCTTTTAGTTATAACTTGGAGAAAACCCAAAGTCACTCTCAAGGCCTGCAGGGAACTACAGGATTTGGCCTTACCTCTGTCTCTAGCCTAACCTCATAGCACTATCTTTCTAGCCTTTTATACTCTAGCCATGCTGAACTTCTGCTGTTTTATAGGTTGCCGTCCCTCTTTTCATCCCTATGTGTTTGGTACCATGATGCTTCTTCTGTCTTGAGTGTTCTTCCACCACCATTCACTGCATTGAATGTAATTTTTTTTTTTAAATTTTGGCTTAAATATAACTGCACTATAAAGATAGTCCTTGATCACTGGTCTAGCATGTTGCCTCCTCTCCTATATACATATTCATTGCACTTTGTTCTTTCCATTTGTAACACTGAGGTTTATAATTTGCTCCTCCACTAGTTTAATATGTACCTCCTCCCAGTCCGGACTATAAATTCCATGGAGAAAGGAATCACATTGATTGTGTTTACATTGAAAATGCAAACTTAGCACATGTTAAGTGTACAATGAATATTTGTTACACAAATCAATCAGTACAGGTGCTAGTTTGCCCATGGCTTACAGAGGATGTACAAGGGTAACTGTTGTCTAATTTTATACATCAGCTTGTTAAGTTTTGTACAGGTAACAATGGTAATAGTTATTTATCAATTTCTATATGTCAGGCACTGGTATAGATGAGTTACTTATATCAACTTATTTTCAAGAAGAAAATAATAGATCTACATATTATTACAATGCAAGGAAAATACTTTTAACATTTTTTTTTGGTTCATTATCAATTATAGATTTGAATGAACACTGTCATTGTGAAGAAAAATAGGAGAAAAAGAAGATAACTTTTCAAACCTTAAGGAATTTATAGTCTGGATAGGACATGGAGCTTGGCTAACAAGTAAAGAATGCTTCAGAGTCTTCAACATGCAAGATGGTATTCACTGCAATCAGTATGTGCCAAAAGGATAATCTGAGAGAAGAGCCCATTTTCAGAGTGTATGCATGGAAACAGTCAGACTGGCAGAGGTGAATTTGAGGATGGGAGGGACAAAAATTAGAGGATAAGGGGTTTGAGCCTAGAGGCAACAAATTTCCACCTGATAAAGACTCTATTATTATTTTCCCCTTTACTGCATTTACTTAGTATTCCATGCAGCTCCTTTAAATTTAGTCCTTGGTAATGACTTCTGTTTGAGGGAGGAATCAGTGTTTGACTGTAAAGCCTTCTTACTAGGAGAGTGCAGAGCCACTTTTTGAAAGTCTGTAATTTATTTTTACGTTTTCTCATGCCTATCATATCAGATCTGATATTATCTATCTTGCCTTTAAAAAAAATCCACTAGTTTCTACTTCTCTGCTTAAAAATCGCAATACTCCTTTATTCACCCAACAATATGCCAAGGTCCCGCCACATATAACTTCTCTGCTCACCCTTTTTGATATTTATACATGTTATCCTCCCAATCTAAAATTTTTCAAGCTTGCTTTTCCAAACTAACGCTGCCTCCCTTAAGAAAGGCTTAAAATTAAACTCTTCCTGGTCTGCCCAAATTAATCTTCCACAATAAATAACTTCACAGAAACAACCATAAAAATATACATTATAAGGTAATTATAAAGAATTTTACTTTTTTATATTTTCCCAATCCATAGTCTATAAATACATGTTCAATAGATAGATATAGATATCAACTATATGACAGTACTCTGAGCTTAATATATGAAAATAACTATAATAAATATTCTTTGCCTTCAAGAAACCTAAAATGGGATTTTGACATATAAAATTTTGGTATAAATTATTATTTGTTCAATGTGATAGATATAATATGATCACAAATTTATTGTAAATTTTCCAATCAAAAGGTAGAGTCCATTCCCTAACTCTTAAATCTGAGTTGGCCATATGACTTCCTTTCGCCAATATATTCTGGCAAAAGTGAGGTTGTGTGAGTTCTGTAGCCTCAGCCTCAAGAAGCTGTGCAGATTCTTTCTCTGCCTCCAGCATAATCATAAGAATTTCACCTAGCTTAGGAATGATGAAAGACCACATAGAGAGACAACCCAGCTAACAGGCAGAACCAAAGTCCCAGCCATAGGAACGAGGCTGTGACACATCCTCCAGCTCTCAAGAGGCTGGCTCACTGCAGTGGTGTGAGTGAGCCCAGGAAGGACCAACGTTAGAACTGTCCCACAAAACAGGGAATCATGGCAAATAGATTGTTGCTGTTTTGACCTACCAGGTTTTGGGGTGGTTTGTTACACTGCAATAGATAGATATTACACTTGGAACATCCTTTTAACTCCTCAATCAGCAGAAAGTAGAACCAAATACTATAAAGTCTTCTTAAAGGTGAAATTAAAAAGAGGTTTATACTATTTCATTTTCCTTTATGTGAGCCAGAAAATTAAAATAATTAGGTTCCTCTGATAATAATTCTATTTGCAACATTTCAACATCCTAATATTATTCCATGTAATTTCAGAAATATTTTGCCAAAAAAAAAGGAAAGTTGAAAGGAGATATGTGGGTCACATAATGGCTTTTAGCAGAATTTTATGGTGACCAGGCACCATTATTCGCCATCTCACCTGCTGTCTGTCCCTCATGTTCCTAGATTTGACTTACTGGTGCCAGGAATTGAACTGAACCAGTAAAACCCAATTAAATTCTACCAATTGCAAAAAGCACAAAATAATTCATCATTCTGGTTTGTTTTCAAAGAGCTTAAAATTTAGTTTGGAAGTGGGATGAAGGGAGAAAGAAACATCAATGAAGCAAAAAAAATCAGAATCACAGAAATGAACACTGATTTCATTCCAGGACACTGGGTCAGCTTGGCATGCTGAGTGAAGAAGGCGCATTTGGTACATTGGAAGATAACAACCGCAGCCTGGGAACTGGGAGGAAATCACAGCTGTTCATGCCAAAGGGGCAGCCCAATCTATGTTCATTCAGCAAGCATGGTCGTTTCTCTAAATTCATTTTCGATTTAAGCTCCAGGTTATGTTTTTCTGGTAAGATAAAATTTGAAAACTAGAAAACAGAAAGACTCACCCTCACTTCCTTTCCCATATCACTTTCTCATATTCCTTTCCCATAATCCTTTCACTTCTATTACAATGTGGAATGTGTCTAATTTTCATATGGAACTTTTTTACTTCCGGAAGTTCCACATTTGATCATTAATTCACAGCCAGTCCGAATGAGATAACTGTTCATATAAGTAAAAATGCCCACTTAGGGGCAGCATTTTGTATTTTAAAGAAACCTTGTGAATTTTTCTTTTATCTTTTCATGTCTCATATCAGGACTGAGTTGTCCCTCTGTCACTGGTTCTTTCTGCTCCTCTGTATTCTGTGTATCCATCATCCTCCAAATCTTCTTGCCAACTGTCCTGTGTTCTGTAACTGCAGGGTCTTATTTCCAACTGGTTGATAAAAAAGTATAGAGGGTAAGAAGGTAAGAAAATGGACCTTTGGTATGAATCCTGCCTTACCACCTACTTACCGTGTGCTCTTAAGGGATTTTCTTCACCTCTCTGTGCTTGTTTTTCTCTAATACATAATGAGGATAATGGCAATATCCATCTCATAGGGGGTTATAAGAATGAATTCAATTAATATATATAAAGCTCAAAGCAAGTACCACATATGTGGCAGTTATTATTATTTACATCTTAGGAATATTTGTATTTTACTAATTAACTGATGAAAATGCAATGATCTGCCAAACTCCCAAGTTATTAACCAGGAAGTGGAGTTAATGTTTAGGACCTAAGATCTTTTTCGGATCTCATGTTTTATACTTTTTTTTACCATGTTACTGTGAGCCCATTTAAAACAGAAGCAATATCTTGACATTTCTCTCTTTACGAATTACATGGTGGAAGTAAGATGAGGGCACATAAGGGTGTGATGGGTGGGCTGTCACACGACATTGAAGAGACATGGAGCTCAGCCCAGGTAGCTCTTACTCATTCTTTAGGTTTCAACTTCCGTATTAATTCTTTGAAAAGGCTTTCTCTGACCTCAGTGTTCGGTTAGTTGCCTTGTTAGAAAACAACTAGAACAAAATTATTTATTTAGTACCTGATTTTCCCGTAGAATACAGGCTCCATGGCCAGATGGGGGGAACTCCCTCTGCCATGTCCAGTCCAGCACCCAGAAGGGTGACTGCTGTATTTCACCTGCTCAATCACTGCTTGTTAACCAGTAGGTGATAGCTAAGTGTTTGCAGTGAGTACTTCACCTCTGTTACGCTTACCTCCTTCGGCTGCTAGAAGAATGAATTTGAATCACGTATATAAAGGATTTATTACTGTGGCTGGGATAGAGAATTCTTGATCTAGGACAGCTTTTTATGAATTGTCATTTGTTTGGAGAAGCCTTTTTTTTTTCGGATTGAGTTGCCAAAATTCCCCTCTATCCATTTCTGTTTGTTCTCACTTTCAGACCTGCAAACTTTGTGTCTCCTTTCTGAAATAGTGCGTGAAAGTAGACTAATCAATTTTTCTCTCAAAATCTTCTGATATCTGGAAGAGATATCGCAGTTTTCACAGTTTCCCTTTGTCCTCAACCAAATGAGAAGAACCAATCACACTGGAAAATGACTTTTATCAAGGTCTGCGTAATCAATTCTCTTTTAGGATGCACCATGTCAGGATTTTCATAAAGATGTCAAAAAGAACAGGAAAGAGAATTATAACAATCTCAGGGCTATGGTAACAAAGGGCAATGGAGCTGATCCTTGCCAGGTTACTTCAATAAACCTGCCAGATAATTACACAAAAAGAGCAGCAAAAACATTCTTTTTTTTTTTTTAGTTATCTTAAATTTATTCCTTTAATTTCCTTTCTCTACTGAAGAAATTGAATAAATATGAATATAAGGAATAATTAGAAGGAAATATTTTTCAAAAATTTTTAATCAATTTTTCATTTCTATGTTACCCAGAATGTCTTTTCTCCTATTATTTCTCTGGCAATTATCTGTATATACCATATTAAATCTCTGATTCACTTTATGATTTGAGGGGCTTTTCTGCTCTGCCTGATAATTTTCACAGGGGCCAAGAGGTTGGCATGAAAGATGTTAATGGTCCTCATTATAAAACTCATCTTTGCCTCCCCTCCACAGGACATCAAACAGAACTATTGCAAGCTAATGTTTATGGACTGTTTATTCACTGAACACTATAGTTGGGCACCTAATTTTATCCATCATTTATTTGGACCCCAATATCATTAATTTATATTTCACATCTTTAAGTGCTTATGATTGTCAATAAACTGTCAGAAAATGAAAAGTGCTGTAGGTGCTCTGAAAGCTGGAAATTCAGATGTGAAACAGATTATGATGAGAAAAACTGAAGAGAATAGAAACTAGGTTCTCATTAAAAGAGTTTCTTGAGAACATTTGTAGTGAATGCCATCTGGCCTGGTGATATTTTTTTTCATTTAATTTATCTAATAGATGAGGAGCAATCTATGAATTTAACACTATTGGCTTGCTATCTCTGACCTCTCAAGTTCAAAAGACATTTTGACAACAGGATATTCTATGTTATTACCTTTGGTGCACACGGAGGTAAAAATTAAATTTGGCTCCTCTGATTTCAATCCAGTTTTTAATCTCTGTGAATGCTCTCTCTCTCTCTACACACATATACGCACACACACACTCTTTTTATCCTTTATTTTTGATAATAGCTATCCTTACAGGTGTGAGGTGATATCTTATTGCGGTTTTGATTTGCATTTCCCTGATGATTAGTGATGTTGAGCATCTTTTTATATGCCTATGGGCCATTTGTATCTCTTCTTTGGAGAAATATCTATTCCATTTGAGTCCTTTGCCCTTTTCACTCAGGGTATTTTTTTTTTGTTCTTTTTTGTCCTTTATTTTTTCGCTATTGATTTATGTAAGTTTCCTATATATTTTGGATATTAACCCTTTATCAGACATATGGTTTGCAAATATTTTCTCCCATTTCATGGGTTGCCTTTTCATTCTGTTGGCTATTTCCTTTGTTATGCAGAAGCTCTTAAATTTTATGTACTTCCACTTGTCAATGGCAAAAACCATAGAGGTTTCTTAAAAAAATTAAATAACTAATATATGATAAAACAATTCATTCACAGATTGACAAACATTACATTATTGCGCTTATATGAGGTGTCTAAAGTAGCCAAAGTGGAACGAAGACAGAATAGTGGTTGAGAGGGGCTGAAGGAGGGGAGTGATGGGGAGCTTTTATTTAACGGATATAAAGTTTCAGTTTTGCAAGTTGAATAGGTTCTAGACAGCTTCCGAACAACATCGTGCCTATTGTTAACAATACTGCATGTGGACTTAAATATTGTGAAAAGGGTAGATTTTGTATTACGTATTCTTGCCCCCTGATTAAAAAACAAAGGGTCAAGAGAAAGTTTTCATAGGTGATAAGTTTATTACCTTGATTGTGATGATAGTTTCATAGTTTCCCAGTTGTACACATATGTCAAAACTCATCAAATTGTACACTGTAAATATGTGCAGGTCTTTTGTGTATCAATTGTACCTCAATAAAACCTTTAAAATATATACTGTACATACTTTTATATTATATTAACACACAATAAAATTTACTTGCGCCTGTATACAGTTCTGTGAATTTCAACATGTATGTAAGTTTGCATAGTCATCACCACAATCAGAATCCAGGACAACCCAATCACCTTAAAAGACTCCCCACTGCTCCCCCTTCTTCCCCAAATCTGCTTATGTCTGTACTTATGTCTTTACAAAAAAATGTCACATAAATAGAGTATAACCTTTTGAGAATGGATTCTTTCAATTAGCAGAATACCATTGAGTTTCTTCCAAGATGTTTCATGTGTCAATAGTTGACTGGTTCTTATTGCTGAGTAGCATTCCGTTGTATAAATGTACTATAATATATCCATTCTCCCATCAAAGGCCATTCGGGCTGCTATGAACATTTGTGTACAGTTATGTGAATATGTTTTTCATTTCTCAAGTGTGAACACTTAAGAGTGAGGTTGTTGTTAGGTCACATGATAAGTGGATATTTAACTTTATAAGAAACTGCCAAATGGGTTTCCAAAGCAGCTGACCCATTTTTTTTATTTCCTCCAGCAATATATGAAAGTTCCAGTTGCTCCCCTTCCTTGCTAGCACTTGGTACTGTCAGTATATTTTATTCTAGCCATTCTATTAAACTTGACAACAATATCCAGGGCACTTGTCATTTCCATTTCTCTTTGTACAATTTTTAGAGATGGCTTTAGGTATTTTAATTCACATACTTAACTTTATTGATGTTTTTACCACTTAAGTAGAACATTAGCACCATAGAAATCCATTTAACCTTTCCCCATTATAATGTAGGTTGTCTCATTCATTACACCCATATACAATACATTGAAAAACGTCAGTCATTGTTATAATGTTTGCTTTCAACTGTCAAAACATACTTTATAAAATTAAATAGGAGAAGAACACTCCATTATATTAAATATTTATGCTGATTTTACCATTTCTATTACTCTTCCTCCATTTCTGATGTTCTAAGTTTCCTTTTGGTATCATTTCTCTTCTGTGTTAAAAACGTCTTTACAGTTCTTTTACAGCACGTCTGCGAACAACACATCTGCTGACTTCTCCTTCATCTTAGAACGTCTTCATTTCATCTTCATTTTTGAAAGATATTTCTGCTTGATATATTATTCTAGATTACACTTCTTTTCATTCAAAATTTGAGGAATGTTGTTACACATTTTTCTGGCCCCATTATTTTTGACAAGACATCCACAGTCATTTGATTCATCACTGCGCTAAAAGTATACATCATTTTCCCTGGCTGCATTTAATATTTTTTCCTTGATCTTAAGTTTTAAGCAGTTTAATTATGATATGTGTAGATGCAGATTTATCTGGGTTTGTCTTTTGTGCTATTTGCTGAGCTTCTTGAATCTGTAGGTACATAAGTTTTGGCAAATTTGGAAAGTTTTCAAGCTTTATTTTTTTCCAAAAAGTTTTTGTGCTGCTTTCTTCTTCGTAAGCACTGATGGCATGGATGTTAGACATTTTGATATTTCCCCACATGTCCCTGAGCTTCTGTTTAATTTTTTCCATCTTTTTACTCTCCATTGTTGATAGTGTGCAATTTCTATCTTCAGATTCGCTCACTTTTTCCTCTGTCTTCTCATTCTTTTAGTGAGCCCATTGGTGAGGGCTTTTTGTTTGTTTGTTTTTGTTACTATGTTTTTCAGTTCTAAAATTTCCACTTGGTTCTTCTTTAGATAGATGATATCTGTGTCATCTCCATGTTGAAGTCTGATAGTTCTTTTCTCATGCAAGCCAAGATTTTCTTTGTTCTTCATAGGCCAAGTAATTTTTGGATTGTATTGTGTATATTTTTAATGTTTTGGTATGAGACTCTGTGTTTGGTTTAATTTCTATAAAGAATGTTAATTATGTTTTAAAGCAGGCAATCATCCTGTTTGAGTTTGGGCTGCAAATCCTGACCAGCCTTCTGTGTGTCGTGATTTCCTTAACCAAGGCTCAATCCATAGCTTTAGGTCTCTCCTTTATTTTCTCATAGTGTTGCTTTGTCTCCTCTTTGTTTTTACAGAGTCATATGCACCTTTCAAGAATAAGGTCCTAGCTCATAAATTAAGCTATGGATGACTTACTACATATATGATTTCTCTATAAGGAAATAAAGGAGCCAGCAACAAAGAGAAAATAAACCTTCTTTACTGTTTCTACCAGGGTCTACCCACCCCAATCACAAGGTTGTCTTCAGTCGAGGAAGGATTACAAGAGGTGTAGGTGGCTGTATCAATGAAGTACTGCTATAGCAAACTGCGTTGTGAGAGAGGCAGAGGTCCCAGGAGAAAGCAGAAGTGCACAAAGTTTCTTAAGGCCTAGTCACAGAAATGGCATAGCATCATTTCTACCGTATTTTATTGGCTGCAGTGAGTCGCAAGGCCTGCCCAGATTCAAGGTTTCAAAGTATGGAGAAATAGACTCTGCCTTTTGATGGGAAGATTGCAAGGGGTAGGGATACAGGGGAGGGGAGCATCATGACCAAGGGTATGGTATGCAAGATGATTCTTTATATATATATATATATGTGTGTGTGTGTGTGTGTGTGTGTGTGTGTGTACACATACATACATATACCTATAGAGAAAAAGTAACTGATACAAACTCAAAATTTTACGTATATTAACTAAGAGAAAGGCTAATTTTAAAAATCATTTCAATGAGTTTATGTAAATACATCTACAAATAATTATTTAGTAAATAATATTAGAAGTGGTATATGGATATGGCAAAAGCCTGAAGATATAATTGCTAAAGTTTGAAAACATTTTTCTGCTTCCTTATATTATTTTGATTTTTATAGCATCCTTTTGGCGTTTTCTTTATAATCTATCATTGATAGTTCTTACAGCCCATTCTAGCTGAAGCAGTGAGATATTTTTGGAAAATGTGTGGTATACCATGTGCTTTGTAGTAAAATGATATTTTCTGATTGGTTTCTGCATTAGCTAATTTAGACATACCATGCCTCTCTTTCGGCTATATCCCAGTACACCTAGACATGCTGCATTATCTCTGGACCAGCAGCTATTCTGTGAAAAGCCAAGGGCACCTGGAATATGGTTTAGGTTTATACACTTGGCTAAAATATGAAGAGTGAATTGGGGTTCATATTAATCAAAGACTTCAGCTGAATTTCTTAAAAGGTCCTTTGATAATTTTATAAGGAACTTTGAATTCTGTATTCAACATAAAAGCATTGAGGAGTAAAGCAAAATTCATTGTGAATTATTTAGAAATATTCAACCTGAGCTTATTCCATCCAGTGGATGTAGAAATAAAAGTGTTGGTTTGTTGGTTCTCTTCCAAGCCATATCTGTATGACGGGAACAATTAGGAACAAAACTTGGGCTGCTAAGTGGATCACGATTTATATAAGAATAGTTTATTTCTGATGTTTTAAAAATGGATAAAATCAGTAGTTTTATTTTTTCCTCTGAATAGAGATCTTAAAGATGCCAAAAGTCATTTAAGACTAAATCTATAAACATAACAGTCCCATTAGTCACTTTTTTCTCTAATTTATTTTTGAGCTATGAACAGATAACTATAGTCCCTCCACCAATGAGCTATGAAGACATAGCAAGATAGCATATTTGACCAGAATTTCATGTCGCAGTTATATCAAACTTAGAATAAACTGATGTCCAACATTAATATGATAGATTAATTATTAGATAATACTATTCTTCTATGTGGTAATTAGGCACAGGAAAAATCAACTTACGTAAATTTTTGAAGTTATATAACTCTTTCATAGTAAAGCCACATTTTAAGAATCTGTTTCCTTTGTTATTACTTATATTATCTTTAAATTCTGTCAATCAACATTTTTAATTGTGTTTTCACACATCCACTAACACTTATTGAGAGGCCTTTTTCTAATTCTAAATTTTGATTCACCTCATGTTGTCCACTATAGCCTGGGACTAAGACTATTGCTTCTCCTCCCTCCTATTCTTCTCTTCCTCGTACCCGAATCATTTGGGAGCCTTTTAACCTATTCCCTGTCTTGAAGATTGGATACTAGATGTCTTACATCCCAGAAGGATGGTGGTTATAGTAATTCTAGGTCACTTGGCTTTGGGCTGGTGGTCAAAAGCATAAGAATGTGAGCTTGACCATGAGTAGTTGCAAAGTGGAAGGGAAGAGGAAGAGGCACAGAAAAGTGATCTAGGCATAGAGGCAAACAGGTGCTGAGGAAATACTTCAAGTTCAGGTGTTCTGAAGACAATAATCCCTGGACACATGTTCTTCCATCTCTCCCCAGCAGCTCAGAGTGCCTTCAAAGAGTGTCTCCTTGGGAAAGGAATACAGTTCAGCCAGGAGCTCAGAAAAACACAGCCAGCCTTCAGGGATTCCAGACCAACCTATGAGGTTCATTTCAGGGGTCAGCCTTTGAAGAAGGTATAGAATGATTTCAAAAGCAACAGGAAGGATTCTGTCAGGAATTCTCCTGGTTATATGCCTAAGGAACTCCTTGACTATCCAGTTACAATTATTTCAACATTTTTTTTAGGCTAGCTCTCAAATTTGTTACCAGACATTTTGCTTGGCTTCCTGAACCTGATTGTCCAGGCTCTTGCCTTGGATCTAGAATTGTTGTCTGCACTAAGTTCTGATGGCACCATCTGTCTTCAAGCATTTTCTCAAATCACCCTACAGCCATTCACACCTTAGAGAGGTTACAATTACCCCATAAATATTTCCTACATGCATAAAAATGCACAACATGCTTTTGAAAATGAAAGCATCATTTGTTCATTTTAAAAATTAGTCATAAGTGCAATTTACCTATAAAAAGAGGTTATACACTTAAAAAAATCCAGTCATACTGAAGGGTAAATAGTAGCCAATCCTCTCAGTCATGGGGGCAAAGTCAGTGTGAAGAAAGGGTAATGAAGAAATGCAATGAAACCCCAGCTGCATGAAAAGGAATCTAAAAGGCCTCAAAATCAGGTTTAAATGAAACATATAGAAAGTTAAATAAAATTTGGATTACTTCACTATTTTGCCTAAAGCCAGATCTTTTTACTTTCAATTGTGAAGACGAGCCGGCATACAGCGTAGGAGTATTTTAAGTCACGCATAGCTGTGCACAGTAGTACTTAAGAGGCGACATTGCCAGTCAGGCACTAAATCATAAAATGTTAGAGCTGGAGGGGACTTCGGAAATCATCTATGCCAACTTCCTCATTTTACAGATGAGGAGACCAGGACCAAAAGAGGTTAAGCAACTTGCCCATATCCATCACAGTGCTTCTGTGCATAGCAGCAATCAGCCACACCATTAACCCAGTGCCTTGCGGACTAGCTACTCCATAGCTATAGCTTCGAGAGCAAAAACCATTTTCATTGGCTTTCAAAAGCTGAAGTACAAGTATTTCCTCTGGATATTTCTCTCTTGCCTTAAGGGAAAAGCATTCTGCTGTTTTTGGACTTCATGTCAATTCTCTCTGCTAAAACACTCAGAATCACTTTTCTACTCGCTCCTGTGATAACGGAAGCTGATTTAATTGGTTAAGAATACAAGAAGTCTTCTAATTAACACTACCAGAGAGTGAATTTTTGGCACTAATTTTCTGTAAATGTAAGTTTTCTATCACTTTATGACTTCATTGTCATTTAACCAATACCTTTAAGTTCGCATTATCATAAAAAGGAGAGACAGTATTTATTTGCAAAGTCTGTGGTAGCTTGGCAGAGATGCGGCAACTTAGACTACGGGCTTCTGTCCATTTTCTTTTCCCCACTTTATGATAACTCTTAATCTGCTACACATACTTCTACTTCCCAGGGTTTTTTTTTTAAGGCTAGCACTATTCATTTCTGTGCTTGAAACTGCATAATTTACCTAGCTCAGGGGTTAGTTATCAGGCTGGAGAGTCGGGGTTGAGGGTGGTAGAGGGGTGAGGCATAATCCTGCACAGAGCTTTGCAAAATTACATATTTCCTTAGACCTCGACTCTACTTCCTGCAAGATTCTGTTAAGTCCTTCTTTCCTAAATCACTCTGTCTCTGGGAGTGGGTCCCAGCGATCCGTGCTTTAATAAGCTATCCAGATTATACTGATGGTCACTAAACTCTGAGAACCACAGGTGCAGAGTAGAGTTCCCAAACTAACAATGCTAATTTTATGTAGAACATCTGGGTTAAAATCACTTTTACTTTCATCAGGTGTATTTTCTAGGCATTTCATTGGCACATCTAAAACCTGCCCATTTAAACTCTGAAATTTATAGAACTGAAGGTTACAGTGTTTGTTCCAAAGAGGGCGACGTCATCTCAGCACCTTCCATGGGCGCTAGGCAATCCCCACTGCAGCTTCCCTGAGGCCAGCTCAAAAAACTGCTGTAATGAGACCAAACCCTCATTACTTTACACTTTCCTAAAGCACTTATGAAATCATTGCATATAGCAGTGGTCCCCCAAACTTTTTGGCACCAGGGACCGGTTTCATGGAAGAAATTTTTCCTGGACGAGGGGTGGGTGGGAAATGTTGGGGAGTGGGAGGCGGAGCTCTGTAGCCGGGTCCCTAATATGCCACGCCCAGGGGTTGGGGACCTCAGGGATGTAGCATTAGATAGGAAATGCAAAACTAATTTCACTATGTTTAATGTTTATTTTTAACTTTAAAATCCTAAGGTATTTTAGGGGTAAGTTGGGATCTCTTACACATCCGGATTTTACAAGTGCAAAGAAAAAACATTCTACTTACAAAAGTCTAAAAGATTGTGTGAGAAAAACAGCTCTCTTCCTTTTGCTAAAACTGAAGAACTAGTTTTAGCTTGCATAGATACTTCCTCTGAGTGTGGGTGTCAGTGTTTGTATGCCTGTCTATTTAAATGAATACAAATAAGGGTTTGTATATGTGTCTATTTGATTGAACGGATCTCTATGTTTAGCCAACACAAACCTATGTTCAACAGTAAATAGGTGCACAGATGTACCTCTTTTTGGAAGCAAACCTAAAAATATATACATGACTAAAGAGGTATTTGCTAAAGCATCTGTATATGGATGCCTCAAGTCTGATTTTAAACGTTAAGAAATCTACTTAGCCTTTGCTATTGTCCCTTCAACAGATTCTTTGAATTTTTTAAGTACTATTTTCATGCAATGATGCATTCTTCCTAGCATAAGTTATATAATTTTTCCTATAATAAATGTAATATTTGGTCTTTGTAAAAGACCTAGAAACCACATAGAAAGAGTTTGAATTAAAGTGTACATTTTTATACTACTTCTTTCCATTTTTTCTTTTCTAACTTCTAGATCAGTGTTATTTACATAACTCAATATCTCTTCTCTCTCTCTCTCTATCTCTCTCTCTCTCTCTCTCTCTTTACCCCACTTCCCCTATGTTCTTTCCACATTATCAGTATAGACTTCTTTTAAAGGATGTCTTAAAAAGAAGAGTAGGTGGTCATTAAATATCTGTTGGGTGAAAGAATGAGTGAAAGAACAAAATGGATCTCTGTAGGAGTCACTGTAATTTGTTAACATGTCTCTCCCACCTGATACCTCAGGGGACAGATTATGCTTTACTTATTTTTACAGATTTATTGAGATACTGTTCACATACAACCACCCATTTAATGTACCATTGAATAGATTTTAACATACTCACAGAATTGTGTACCCATCACCACAATCCATTTTAGAACACTTTATTACTCCAAGAAAGAAACTGCACACCCCTTAGCTTTCCCTCCCCTAGTCTCCCAATCCTCCCAACCCTACCCCCAATCCCTGTCCTAAGCAATATACTTTCTGTCTCTATAGATTTTCCTATCCTGAACATTTAATATAAACAGAATCATACAATTTGTGGTCCTTTGTGAGCAGCTTCTTTCACTTAGCATAATGTTTTCAAGATTCATCCATGTTTCAGTATATATCAGTAAATTACTTATTTTTATTGCAAAATTATATTCTAGTATATGGGGTAAATCATTCTATCTATCAATTTACCAGTTGGTGGGTATTAAATTGTTTCTACTTTTTGGACTGCTATAAATAATTCCCATTATGGACATTCATGCACCAACTTTTGGGTAGACATAGGTTTTTATTTCTTTTGGGTAAATACTTAGGGGTAGAATTGCTGGGTTACATGGTATCCCTATATTTATTTAACCATTTAGAGAATTGCCAGACTCCTTTCTAAGGTGGCTACATTATTTCACCTCCCCATTAGCAGAGTATGGGGATGAAAAATTTGGGTGGTGATTATTTAATTTATATCATCAGTACCTAGTACAGCATAAGACATACTGATGTATAATAAGCATTTATTGAATTGTTTAGTTATTTCATAGTGACATTTTGTGTGTGTTTTCTTAATTTTCTTGAAAATGGAAATCAAGAATGTTTAGCCACATAAAAACAAATAAAATTACTTTGATGGAAGCATTTAATTCCATATTTGATTTACTAATCCCTATTGATCTGCTTGTTGGATAATATATATATTAGGGGCAGGAAACATGCATGTGATTAAAAACCTATCTCTGGTATTTGAAACATAAATTATTCCATCCATCACAGAAACTGCCTAAGAGTTTTCTTTAGGTGATGGTAACAATACTTACACAAGAAGGAACTGAGAGTAACTATTTGTTTAAGTACCTACTATGTGACATGTATTGTTAGACAAAAACAAATTATGTAATCTACAAGTGATGAAACTGAATTTTAGAGAGAAAGACTAACTTGTTCATGGTCGTGTGAGTAGAAAGTGTTGAAGATGGGGCATGAATCCAGGTCTTTCCAAGTTTGTGAGTGTGGGTGTGGATGTGCTGGTGGGTGAGAATGCTGTGTGTGTTTTCCTATAGTGCATTGTTGAAATAACCTACCCTAAATAATTGGCATTGGTATAATACTCTCAGCATTTACTGTTCAAGCATTCTCTACCTAATTTGTATTTATGAAATGAATGATGACCTGCTCACCAAGAAGCACCCATATGCACAGCACAGCATAGTATTTGTAGGACCAAAAGAAGGAAAGTGTCTTTTGGCAGAATGTCTGAAATCCTGTCCCAATGTTCTTCAAGGGTGAGTTTAGATAGGAAACAAATATACTGAGTTCTGTTCCATCTCTTTAATTCCATTTGGCATTTGTTATATTTAATATGTTAGAAGTATAAAATACCTCTTTAGAACAAAAGTTCATTATGGAATTATATTTGTAGAGCCTCTATAAGCAGAAAAATACCTCTGGAGCCATATTTCAGAATGAGTAAATAATTGCATTGTTTCCCACAAACTATTATCTTACAAATATCCTCCCTTTTTTCAAGGTGCAATAGGAAATGGAAACACATATGCACACATAAGGAAGTAAAATCTATTTTTGATCCAGCTTTTATTGTTCTGACATGAAGAGATACAAGAGCTGGTGAGCATAATCTTACTCATTTAGAATGGTTGGAGATGCACATAATAGTTACATTTACATTTTAGGATAAAATCTCACAGATGTCAGATAAATAGGCACTGAAACTAACACATATTGAATATCAACTCTGTGTTAGTCCCATATTATGAATTTTATATTTTTTATCTCAATTAAACTAACCAAAGTTCTAGAAATTTGATAGTTATTGTTATCTCCACTTAAATACATTAAAAATGAGGCTCAGAGAAGTTAATTTTGCCTGAGTTCACACAATTAGAACATAACAGAGGTAGGTTTTAGATAACAGATTTTTCTAGCATTAAAATCTGTTCTTTCTACTACACTACTACCTTTCAAGTTCAACCACTAAGTCTGGTAAGAATGATTGAAATATGTTTAAAATATAAGAAATTATTTTTTAAAAGGCTCCAAGGTATTTGGGGTTATTCTAGGGAATGTATAGTTCTTCCAAATGGAGAATAATTGACATACTTTCCTCCAAGAATTAAATAAGCACATTAGCAAACATCTGCTGCAAAAATAGTTTCTAAAATAGCTTGAAAATACCTTGTTATGTTTTAAAAGTAGATTATACCTTATATATTTGTTTACCTTATTGCAATTAGCTAACATCTTTTGTGAAATATGATATTGAGTAAAATGAAGGTGAATATATGTTATACTAATAAAATTATTTTTGTAAGTATTAAAATTCAATAAGAGTTTTTAAACCCAGTACTCCTCTGGCACCACTTTGCCTACATACACACTTGCATGCTGAATGACAAGGGTCTCCTTACAGAGCTACCCGAATTGGTCTTATTGCAAAAGGTACAACATTTAGAAGATCAATACTTTGAATACTCTGTGTGTATGTGTGTGTGTGTGAACAAACAAATGTGCATGTGTTTAAATGAATGTATAATGACAGTAGACATATTTGAAAATAACACAATGAGTTAATAAGGAAACTGCTTTCTTATATATTTATAATTTATTGCAATGATAGATATGTTTAAATAAAAAATAATAAAAAGATATAGCCACAGTCAAGGTGAGCATCTCCATGAACCAGAAGTGGCAACTTGTGTTACGTAATAGAAAATATTTGGCAAAATCATCACACAAGTTAATACAGAAGACAGAAAATGTGCTTAAGGAACTTGAAATATTCAAGTTCATTAAGTTTTGAGGCAAAATTCTGAAAGCACAAGCTGTTTTCATCCAGTGAATTTAATAAGTTACTACAAGGAAGAAATGAGCAAAGAAAAAAACTAGCCAGTTTGAAAGACGAATTTAGCACAAAGTCTCCAGAAATCATAGGATAGAAAAATGAAAATATTTCTCACCAAATTAAAGCAGTATATATTAAAATACAGTTTCAGGAAAAAACACCTGATCCAGGCAGCACCATCAGGAAGACATGGCCTTGGAAAAAAATACCAAGTCAAACATTCGGCTGTAATAACCATTTTATTAATAAATATTTTGGAAAGTGGCCTCTAGTAGGTCTTTTCAGATGAGAAAAAGCGCCCTTAGAAAGCTTATGGGCTTGGTTCCATAGAAGTCTGATAAACCTAAAATCGCCATATTTAAGTGTAAAGAGAGAGTCATGCATAAAAAACTGTAGGTGTAGCTTTTGCCATATATTTAACTGAAATCAACTACTACATAGAAAACTTACAAAATTTCTGAGCAAGCTGTATTAGGAAAAGGGCCATCAGCCTAACCAGGACTCTTTGATATGTGCAAATACCTTTGGGACCCCAAGTTTTTACGGACAGGAAAGAGGCTGAGGAAGCGTTTTATACTATCAGAAAGGCATATTCTTCAGTGCCCTCTTGAGAAATAAATAAAAGGGAAGGTGGAAAGAAACAATTCCTCATCACCAGGCAGTTGAGATAAGAGCCGTGCCATGAAGGATGATGAGTAGGAAGCTGCCTCTCGGGGAAGAGGAATCCGCCAGCGTTCGTCCAGCGGGGTTTCAGAATTGCCATGAGCTAGTGACCCCATGTGCCTCTCGCTTTTACCAGTTTTAAATGGAAGTGTTTATTGCCGTTATTCTGTTCCTAACTAGAGAACATTATTAAGGAATTTACACAGAATAATACTCAGAAAGGTGAAAAGCTTGAAAATATTTTTAAAAAAATTGTAAAATGCAGACTGCGAAGCCCCAAACAAAAGTATAATAGGAATTCTAAAATTAGTTAATGGAGGAAATTGAATAGAGGCATGATTTGGTGAAATAATGATCAAATAATTCCCCCCAATTTTTCATTTATGTATTATGGGAGTATAAATAGATAAAAAAATTAAAAAATATTTGGTGGTATCTATTAAACTACACATAGGCCTACTCTGTGACCCAGTGTGAGTAGAAAAAAACACACTGTGGTTTTTTCCTGCTCTAATGCCACACAATAATCAACACAGAAGACTTCTGTGACCAAATGTGGGGGACTTCTCCTTACCACCAAGCAAGCAATCAGGTTCGCACCTGACTCCAACTGGGTGTCCTCCTATTCAATTCTGATGCTATCTATCTGAGATAGCATCAGATCCCACAGGTTGAGGGCTCAGTCCCCAAGGTTGTCCCCCACCACAAGATACCAGTTCCAAGTTCAGGCCTCTGGAACTTCTGACCAACCAGCTTCAGATTGGGATTCCCACAATTCCCTCTTTGCTAGAGCTGCTCACAGAACTCAGGGAAACTTAATGTTTACCGATTTATTATAAAGGATATTACAAAGGATACAGATGAAGCAATGTATAGGGAGAGGTAAGGGTGAAAGGATGTACCACCTTCCAAGAACCTCCACGTGTTCAGCTCATGTGGAAGCTCTCCAAATTCTGTCCTTTTGGGTTTTTAGGAAGGCTTCATTACATAGGCATGATTATGGATTAAACCATTGGTTATTGGGGATCAGCTTAACATTCAGCCCCTCTCCCCTCTCTGGAGGTTGGGGGATGGGGCCAAAATTCCCAACCCTCTCATCCTGCCTTGGTCTTTCCAGTGACAACCCTGATCCTGAAGCTACCTATGGGCTGTCAGCCATAAGTCAACTCAGTAGCATTCAGAAATACATCACTTTGAGGCTTCTAAGGATTTTAGAAGTGGTATGCAAGGAAATGGGGTCAAAGACCAAATATATATTTTACAACATCACACCCAACAATTCCTCTTCCAAGTATATGCTTATAAGAAATTTGTAATAGGTCTACATAAAGACATGTAAAAGAATTTTCATGACAGTTATATTAATAATAGCTAAAAATTGGATATAATCCATGTAAATATCCAATAATAGTATATAAAATTAAAGGGAGGTGAGATATGTTCATAAATGAACACAACAATAAATATTTGATTATGGTTCCATGCAACAACATAGATGACTCTTACAGATATAGAAAAGTAAAAGAAGCAATTCACAGAATTTTGTAGGATTCCTTAAAAAGCAATATTATTAATCTGTCATAGCAGAAATCAGATCAGTGGATAATATGGGTGGTAGATATTGACTGGGCATAATTAGCCTGAATAGTGTTGTATATATTTTATAAGGTAGATCTGGGTGATGTAATATGTGGGTATTTATACATAACAATCCATAAAGATACAACAAAATTAAATAGAAATTTTCATAATTGCAAATATGATTTCTCAGATAAAGCATGCTCATTTCTGTATCTCTACTGTGTCTCTTGGTCCTCTGGCTTTCTGAATTAGTTATCCCAGAGACCACACCTCGTATTCTTAAAGAATGTCTACTAGGGTCCTTTAGGAGATTTTGACACTGTGGCCTTGCCCTGAAGTGTTTTCTTTGACAGATGAGCTTAGAGAGGGCTCTATGTAAAGGTAACTCAGCCAACATTCTCCCCTCACCCTCAGAGAAGCCTGGCCTGAAAGGTGCAAGGATTCTGTGTCACTTCCTGTGGCCGACGAGACCCTTGATGTGTGGGGAAATGCAGTTCTTAGAGGATACGTTTACTTCTGGGGAGATAGTAGCTGACCACAGAACAAGCCCTATTCTTCAATTCTGTCTTACCAATAATAAATTATATACTTTGATCACCCCTCTGTTTGTCATCTGTGTGTCTCAACTGATTCTGTTCTTGGTGGTGGAGTGGAATAGAGAATGAGTGAGATTAGTAAGCACATACCAGTCTTCAAATAGCCTATACATTTATTATTCTATTTATAATATTTTTTATATTCCACAAGAGACAGCCTACAAGGAAAAAAAGCATATTTAATAGAATCATTAATATATACATAGATTTAGGGATTTTAATAGCAGAGGATAATTAAAATAAAAGCACCAAAAATCTAGACCCATTAAGTATTAAAATGTAACTCTGAGCATCATGACAACCAAAGTCAAATTCTAATTTCTCAGATAAACTTTCCATTGTCATTTTGTAAAGCAAGACCTGGGAAAACCAAGAGAACAGGCCATTGATGTAATATAAGACAAAGCAGTAGTGAAAATATGCATCACCATTTTATATATGATTTTAGGAATAAATAGTTACCAACAAACCCTGAGTAACATAGTGGTTATATAGTGAATGTGTTGTGTAAAACCGATATGTATGCTGGGCTTAACCATATACATGTATTTGTGCACACAGTAGAACATTCTATGTATGTTTTTTGAACTAAATATGTTCAAAAAATAAAATAAATTTTGCATTAAATTATGATGTCTGTTGCACATAAATTATTGACACTTCTGGTGTATAAGTCGACTAAGAGAAATATGAAAGAATGTTCTTAGCAGCTTTTTTTATGTAGGGAAAAGAAGGAAAATGCCCACCTGTCCATCGACAGTAGATTAGATAAACAAATCGTATTCTGTACGATAGTCAATAAAGTATCATAGAGCAATACAAAGAACAAAGTACTGTTGTACACCATAACATGGATAAATCTCTCAGATAATATATCGATCAAAAGAATGCACACACCAATTAATTCATTCAAGTGATAGAGATCAAAATAGAAGTTACCTTGTGGGGAGGGCAGGGGGAGACTGGGATAGGGAGGGCGGTGGTGTTGACTAGGAAGGGGCACAGGGGCCTCTGGGGGTGGAAGTGTCTTTTTTGTCTTTATCTGGGAGCTGGTTACAGGCACTTTACACACAGACACATATGTTATGCACTTAAAGTCTAATGTATTTAGTGTATGTTTCCCCTCAAAATAGAAAACAGAATATAAATGAGAAAAACAAAATAATAGAAAAACAGAAGCATGGTAAAGAGATACATGAAGAAGAGCTATAGAAATGAGGTCTTTAAAATACAAAATCAAAAACCAATCAATTACCTCATTGGTTTGAAATTTTGTAAAATTTTTCCTAGGCTTTGGAAAAATCTACTGAAAAATTGAGAAAAATACTGATGGAATTATCGAAAACCAAGTAAACAAAAAAGAACGAAGCATTTTTTAACCAAGGAACAAAAAAATGGAAAGATAAAGAACGTACATTCAAAATACATGGCTTGACTCAGCAGTAATATTCACAGAGCCATAATATGAATATTGGCTATTGATTTAAACAAAAACTGAGTTATAACTATGCCAGGAGGATGGTGCCAGGGCAGACAACGGATGGGATTGGTGGTAAAGAAAGCTAACTCCTATGAGCCAGTAGATAATTCCTAAAAATTCAAGACTCTTTCTACATATTTTGTGGGTGAAAAAAATTTCAAGTAAAGGTAGAACACATAATTAAGAAAAGTTATTGAAATGAGTCAAGAAAAGGCAATTATCATATATTAGTTAGAAATACGAAGATGAATACTACCAGACACAGCAGAGATAAATAAATGAATCAGCACTAAAGGATAAACAGGGGTGGGGCCGCTGTTACAATTTTAAATGCAGGCAATCCTCCCTCTGCACGGTAGCACAGGACCATAAAAACGATTGTACAAGCTGAAACTATACAAAGCATCTTAAGGTACTGTGGTAACTGAAATTTGAATCGGACTGTTGGGAGGCTGGCGTTTACCTAAACCATGGAAACTTAGCTACATAAATGTCCTGGTTGTGTACCTTCTATACCTCTGTTTAATGTAAACATTAAAAAAAACACTTCGGTTATCAAGTTGTCTTTACGGAGAAGCCTGTCTGTGGCTTTAAAGAGACATCTTTATATCACCACCCTTTGGGAGTTTCTTTGGGGAAATCATTAAATTGCTCCACGAGTTTTTTTTTCTCTCTTCCTGTTAGATTTCCTTGGATAACAGATATTCTCCCTGATCCAATAACAATTAAAACATCTTCCTCACTTTTAGTCTAATCATGGATCCTGGTGTATGCATCTTTTTTAGTTTTTGTAATTACATGTACTATAGGGTGGGATCTCAGGAGTACAGGTCAGAGCAATACAAGAGAAATGCCATTTCCAAAGGATAATTTGATCCCATCTAGTAATGTTTTTTGCTTATAATCCATAGATCAAAAACGTAATGATCTATAGTCCTGAGTGTGGAAAACAATGAAAAAAATAAAATGTCTTTTCAATCAATGACTACATAGCCTATATTTGGAAACTCTAAGATGTTTTCAGTTGTGCAAAACAAAGACTAAATTCCAACCTAGTTCTGTGAGATGCAGAACAAGGTGATCTCCAGAGAGCTCTGTGGCTACCTAAATAATACCCATATCTGTTAGAAAAGTAGCTGGACCATAATAGATGCTAGCCACATTAGAAGGTACAGCAAAGAAAAATATTCAGATACTTCAGCTCTGTTCTCACCAGAAGCCTCATTTTCCTGGGTGTCTTAATTATTAACATTTTGCAAACTACAAAAAGACTCAGTGGCATATAAGGAATGGAGATTTGTACTCATGTTTATGAGTCTATGAGTTTGTTGGGTGAAGCTAATACAGTCTGGGCTTGACTTGATCTGGCTCCAAGCTGCATGGGTTAGATATAGGTCTTCTCTGTATGTTTCACATTGACTTTATGGTAGTGGGATGCCAAGGACATGTAGGTGGTAGAAGAACCAAGTTTTGATTGGTTCAATCTACTAACATTGACCAAAGTAAACCACATGTCCAAGCCAAGCTCAATGACAATGGCTTAGAACACGTATTCTGACCACACTGGGATGAGGAAGGGAGTGAGGATTTGCTTACATAAAATACAAGCTGTGATGCCAAGTGCTATTTTGATACCCAAATGCTAAGGTTCTGCTATTAAGCTTTCTTGGCTCATGATTCATTTGTTAACATTTTTCAAGTCATCATTTATTGTGACTCTCCCCATTACAAGCTTAGAAAAAGATTGAAATGCAGACACAGGTGTCGATCAAATGGATGAATATCAAATATCATTATTACTATTGGTAAAAGAGGGATTAGAGAAAATAAGGTTTAAACTGTGGTCAGAATAAGGACTTCTACAATTTTCCTCTACATTTAACTTACTCACTCAGAATTTTAGCTCTCCTCATGTCAGGAGGAAAACCTGATTCTATAGTCTTAATATATAAAGGAGAGAGAATTTGTACTCCTAACAACAGGCTGCTCTGAATGACTGAGGAAAGCCTACAACACGTGTGAACCACCGTTTCTCCAATCTTACAAATACGACGAGTTTCTCTTCCATATTTGTGATGTTTCTCTTCTCATTCATTTATTTTATGAACAAATGGTTGGAGGGAACACAGAAGAGGAGGGAAGATATTTCTTTAAAACTTCCAAAATTCTTGAAGTTCCCATATAATGGGCTAAAGTAGTATGGCCAGTAGAGTCAGAAAATGTTTTCTCTTATAGTGTAAATTGGAGTTCACTCTCTATGGTCATACATGCTATTAAATAATCTGAAGGAAAAAAAAATCCCTCTACCTAAACCCAATTAAATTACTCCGTTAATGGTAATATCAGGCCATGTGGGAAGAAAATGTTGGAACAAAGTAGTATGGGATAGTACTTGAAGTGGTAGGTCTTAATATTGACCTTCAAAATCATGCGTGCACTCCTTCCAGTGACAGAATGATAATTATATTGAGAATACGCTAATGTTGATTGTGGGTATCTAACATATTGGTTCATGTTCCATTGCATAACATTGAATGTTTTTCTCTCATTATCTATGTAGCTTTCCCATACATTGTTCTAGACTTTGCATCTCTCAGCAACAAATATTTGCCCTTTGATATTTTCTTAAATCATATTAAAAGATGGCAAAGACAGTCAGAGATGACTGCAGATGAAAATAAGTGCAGTTGTCGTCTTGCTCTATCCTCTCATTTTATTAGTGAGGAAAGTAGACTCTGAGGAACTTCAAATTTTGTTTGAAGTTAGTAGATTGGGCAGGACTGTAACCTCAGTTATTTGCTTCCTAGGTCATTGATCTTTCTGCCACATCGTGCTTCTATAGGTTGGCCATAATAGGAATAGTTTCAAAGATTGTTTTAAAACCATCCATATGTCACGGTGAGTGGAGTATTGAAAAAATTACCTCCAAATAGATTTCCTCTAATGAGAAATAATTCATGCCAAATAAGATTCATAATTTTCAAACTCTCTTCAAGCCATGTGCATCTCCCAGACATCTCAAACCGTGTCTGTTGAGCTAACTGAGCTAACACGTCACATTGAAATTTATTAGAATTGTTCTCTTAGAGGACTTCAAGGACCATACAGGATCAGTCTGTTTTATCAGCTGAGTGAAGATGAATTGCTGAAGAGAGGAAGATATTTGTCTGGGAAATGGGCTCCCTTGTAGAGGTGGTCATGGCAAAAAGACAGTAGCTTTTAAAAATTGAATCTGAGTTCCCAGAAACTTTCTGAAGCCAAAGCCCACCATTTATCTAGAATTAATCTTGCACATTTCCTCCCCCACTATCTCTTTGTCAACAATTTGTGTTTGGGAGTGGAAAGGCATCAGGCCAATTTGATACATGTTTTGTATGTTTTTAGTTTTGTCTTACAACTAAAACAAAACAGAATCTTAGCAGGTTACAGGCAGAAAGAATCTTTGTTCTTTCTGTACCCAGACTAGAACTCATAATTTGAAACTCCCTACTAAGTGCTTTTTCCACCATATTTTTCTAACTGTGTCACGACATCTTAGGTTAGCAGCAGACAGGGTACAGAGGGATTGGAACTGGGGAAGCTGAGCAAGCAATGACCCTCTGGAGGTCGTGGCAAAGAACAGTTTCTGGAAAAAGAAAACCCACAAGTGGCTTAGATCATTCATGAGAAAATTCTTTTCTTTACAGTAAAAAGAACATGCACAGGCCCAGGACATTCTGTTTCAGAAGTTTTCACCTAGGTAAAATTAGACTAGGAGGGTATTGATCTACTAGGTCTCTAGTTTGCTACCTGCCAACAGGATTCTAACAACAATCAAATGCAGTGATAATAATTGAGAAGAAGCTGCTATCTCTTTATCTCTCTGTCTCTTCCTTTTTCTCAGTAAATATTACGCTTTGCTAGAATGTAGCTCTTATTTCAAGGATGACTAACAAAAATGGATAACTATAAGCATATCTGTAGCATATGAGGAAAAATAGTATCCAGAATGTTAATGCTACCGAGAAAGAACTACAAGAGACATAAAATGTATAGTGCATCAGTTTTTGTGTTCTTGATACAATTTAAGAAAACATGACCTCTAAGAAATGAGAAATGAACAATGAATTGATAAACTTACAGTTCGAGATGAGAAAGAGCTGTGTGAGAAGCAGATATAAACAAAAAGTTGATGAAAATGATATAGTCAGCTTGTAATAAAATTAAAAATAAAAGAGAAGTAAAATATGTATGAGAACAAATAAGGACAGAAGAGGCACCACAGAAAATTAAATTAGTGATGAGCAAGATGAACTTGAGATGTTCCTTAAAGAAATGCAGAGGAAATGGAGAAGACGAAACACAGAGAAAAGCTGAAAGACTTTTGCCTTTGTTACTATGACTAACGATGTGCTCTAAGAATCTTCCTCCACCCGCCTCATATTAAAAAAAAAAATTATATTCTCAATAGGATACAGTTTAAAACTTTATTTCTGGGTTCGCATTTCCACTCAGTCCTTCAAAGAGCAGGGGGATGTTGTCAGGAATGGTGAGAACATAAATTCTGAGAGCCAGGCCAGGTTTGTGCTGAGGACAGCGGCCCATAGCAGCTCAGCTTCGGGATACTGAGCCTTGTGCCAGCTGAAAGGTGCTGGCTTGAGCCTAGGAGCCTTCTATGGAACCCAGACCTTCCATGTGCAAGACTCTGGCTCTAGGTAGAAACAAAAGCTGTCTATCCCTGGAGTAAAAGCATCTTGAAATCTTGAATTTAGACTCCCAGGAGTCTCACAGATTAAGATTAAACACTGATCTGTAATCAAAGTTCTAAAGCACATAAAGAGACAAAACATCATAAGTTAAAATCAGCAAAAAAAAGAAATAGCAGATATAGATTCTGAAATCTGAAGGTACTATAACTTTCAGATATAAACTAGAAAGTATCCATGCATAAAACATTTACAGAAATAAAGGACAGAAACAAACGTGCACAAGTAACGAGCGAATAACAAAGGTTATTTTTTTCTAAAATAGAACTTCAAGAAATAAAATGCAATTGTGAAATCTAAAACTCAATCAATGGTTTAAACAGTAGATATACTGTTTAAGAGATTAAAATTTAAAATAAAAACACTTCCACATATCATGATAAAATAAATAACAATAAAGACCAGAAGAAGATCTTAAAAGCAGGCAAAGAGAAATGATAGCCTTAAAAAGAATGCCAATCAGACTGACGGGAGACACAAAAGCAACCATGGAAGCCAGATGACAGTGAATTAAGTAGGATCGTGTTTAAAGAATTATGACTGTCAAGTAAAATTGCATACCTACCAAATAATCTTTCAAGAACAAGGGGGAAATAAAGATATTTTAAGTGAATCAAAAATGAGAGAGTTTATCAAGTAGTGGATCTTCTCTAAAGAAACTTCTACATATGAATAAAAACTCCAACAAAAAATAGGACAAAGCATAAATAGAGTTTTTACAGAGAAGGACACACAAATTGTATATAAATGTACAAAATGATACTCAAAATTACAATCAAAGATACCAAAATTAAGACCACAATGAGATATAATTTTAAATCAATTAAATTGGCAAAATTTGAGACTTCTGAAAATATCGAAAGAAGTTGTAGATCATCTTAAATATATATAAACTGAGAGTGTGAGTATAAATCTATATAAGCATATTAAAAACAACTTGATTGGTATTACTTTGTAAAGATGAATATTCACATTATAGCAATTACAGTCCTAGGTGAAAGTCTAGAGAAACATTTGAAAGTGTAACAGAACACATATATAAAATGTTCATGATAGCTTTAATCTTAAAAACATAAACTGGAAGCAATACAATTGCCCATTGTCAGGGAAATGGATAAAGAAAAATAGTGTATTATATAATGGGTTATGATACAACAATTAAAATAATGAACTAGAGCCACATGTAACAAGAAGAATTTTAGAATTTTATGTTAGATAGTTGGGGAAAAAATACAGGTCCCAGAAATCAATAAGCAGCTTGACACCTCTTTTATAAATCTTAAAATCAAGCAAAATTAACCAATAAACTGTCAGGAATATGGATGTATATACTTATAATACAGGAGATTTTTAAAAACTATTTTAAAATGCAGAGGATGACAAAAACAAAGTGAGACTGGCTCCTGCTTGGAGAGAGAGACAGTGTAGAATAAAGGATGAGAATATAGGGAAATCCATAGAATGGTACCATTGGTAATGTTTTAGCTGTAGAATAACATGGTAAGATTGCTAAGGTTTTGTGTTATGCTTTATAACTTATATTTATTTTATCTATAGATTTTTTTGCATGCCAACTATTATATTAAAACATAAAAAAAATCAATATAAAAAAGAAGATCTGAGAAGTCTGTTTCATATTGGATATAAATTACAGATAGTTTGGCTCCTTAAAAAAAAATTAGAAAGAAAGAAAATAACCAATAATGAATGGGAGTGACGTAGTAAACAACCACAAATTGAAAAGGAAAATAACATTCTAGAGCTGAAGAAAAACCTGAGTAAGTTAAAATTATTAAAACTAAAGTATAATTTTTCTCTTAAAATGTGCACCAGTAAACGATCACAAAAACATTGAGACAACAAAAAGGTAAAACAAAATAAAGCTAAACAAAAGTAACAGGCTATCTCCAAAGAAAGAAGAGTTAGATTCTGGATAGAATACAATTTTTATTTATTTCTGAGTTCACATACAGTGGGAGAGTGGGAGTTAGTATGTCTAGCCTGACACCCCCAGGCAGGAAGATGAACAAGTGAGGAGTGTAATAGATTATGTAGGAATAAAGAAAGAGCAGTCTGACTTCAGATACATCCTCTGCAATAATAAACCTAGGAAGACAACGAAGCATTTTTTAAACAATGGAATTAGAATTATAATAGTGAAAAGTAGAAACAATCCAAATGGCCAATAAAAGGGGAATTGTTAAATTCGACTATATCCATAACAGAATTATCATCTATCCCCTAAAAATAGACTGCAACCTGAACAATACTCTTCAAAACTGTCAAGCTCATCAAGAGCTAAGAAAATCTAAAAAACCAGTACAGCCAAGAGGAACCTTAATTGCAAGCAACATGTAATGTTTATTGAAATGTAAAAAAAAGTTTTCAAACACAATTTTTTAACACTGTTCATAATAGTGAGAATATAAACCAATCTAAATATTAATAGTTAGCAATAAGATAATTGTTTTAAAAATTCTAATACATGCATACAGGAAGCACTGTTCAGCTGTTGTTAATCAAGACTTATTACATGAATTAAATGGGATAATTACATACAAAATTAAAAAGTAGGCTACAAAACAATATATAGTATAATATTTGTACCAGCCTGGTCTCAGAATACCTGCCATAATCATTTGAAGGTTTCTTTTTTTCCACCTTAGTCCACCTTTTTTCCATAGTGGCTGTTTGACCTAACCAAATTCTGTGCTAGCCAGTGGCCTAGGATGTGGCTGGGTATAAATTTTGACCGAACAAGGATAATGGTGACTATTCAGAACAATTGAACTCACTCTATCAGGGAATTTGAATTTTGAAAGAGAGAGAGAGACAGGAAAGAGTTGAGTTTTTAGTAGGTATGCAAGCCAAACAAACAAACCTGGAAAACAGCCCTGATGTAGAAAACACCCAAGTCATAGTAGCTACAGCACTAGATCAGGATCCACAAAGTGTCTTATTGGAACCTGAATGTTAAACCTGTTTCACAGTCTGGATGAGTTTCCTCTCCCCAATCTGTATTCCTGTCTCCATAAGGAAAAATTACACTAATATTCCCAAGTGCCTGCAAGATCTCGATTTTTTCCATGTTTATCATTACACTAAATTTTGCATTACCTGAAGTTATTCTGTTCCTTGTAACCAAAAGACCCAACGAATGCAATGCTGTATCATTTCGTCATTACCTATTTTTGGAGGATAAATCTATGTCAGTACATCCACACACACGCATATCGAAGATAAACTAAAATGAAATATACCAAATCTTAACACACGGTTATTCAAATATGTATCGAGTACTTACTATGTGTCTCACATTGTTCCAAGCATGAAAATATAGAAGTGTGAACCAGAAAAACTCCTGCCTTCCTTGAGCTTACATTAAAGTGGGATTCTAACAGCAATTGCTCTTTGAACGTTGGGGTGACGGGAAACGTATACTTTTGGAATGCCTTTATATAACTCCAAATTTTCTATAATACACATTTTTTAACATAAATCAATGTTAGTTTAAAACATGAGAAATATGTCTTCTCTAAGATTTGTTTCTGATTTTTATCTCTCAAGAGAAATGTACTACAGGAAAGAAAAGACGGAGAACTAATGTTTCTCCCACCCTGCTTTGGATGAATCAGCAGGGAGAATAGTATCCTATGAAGAAAAGATTTTGTTCTTCTAACACAGAATGGCAATGGAAACAGTTTAAGAACAACAGAAAGGGCATGGGCATCTCAACTATGTGCTGCATTCTGAGCCTCAGTATGGTCAACTATATCACCATACAGTTGTAGAATTTTGCTGTTTTTCAAAGCATTTTCTTCTATCATCCTCCCCACAACTCTGGGAGGCAGACAGGGCAAAAATCATTATTTCTTGTTTGCACAGCCATAGTAGGTTAAGTCACTTTTCTACAGTTGCCTACTTTAAAAATGGCATAGCCCAGACTGCAGCTTTTGTTTCCTTCCCTCCTTCCTATAATTCTCTTTCCACCACACTGTGTGCACCTTGCAGTGTGACTGGCCTTTGTTACTATTCATCTTGATTATATGACTTTGGGGAAAATCATAAAGTGTTAAGAATTATTTCTCAATGAGTTTTTAAACCTCAAGCAGTCTCTCAGAATCCCTGAGGTTTGGTGGAATGGAACACCTAGGATGTCGAAAGGGCAGGTCTGGAAAGAGTGTGGCAGAATATAACCTTACTGTTTCCTGTCATTGTTCTAAACGCACTATTTGGGTTCAATGTTTTGTTTTCTCTGACCTTGGGTGGATCTAGTAATTCTTTTTCTTGGATATTAAAAAAAGTCCTTGAGTCCCCTTAATCACAAGAAACGTCTCCATTCCCATAATTAAAAGACTCAATCCAGTAGCAACGTCATAACTCTAAACTTGATTTATGTTAAATATTTGCTCCTCCCCAGTTTGATATTGCTTCAAGCTAGGCGGCCTTCGGTGAAGAAAGAGAATGTGTACCACAAAGCCTCCAGCGGCCTTTTGCCTCTTCTTACCCATCCCCAGTCCCAGTGCAGAGGGCTCTCGCTGGGCCAGCTCCTGTCTGCAGGCACAGTGGGGCAGTATGCAATAAAATGGAGGCAGAAAAGAGCTTACTTGATGTGCCATACTGCAGTCTGGTGTTGGTGTTCTCTGGGTTTATCAGGTGTTTAAAGCTGACTTTCCTGCTTGGTGCTTTATGGGTGCCTCATGTATTCCCCACTGCACATGTTGCATTCCATCCCCCCACTGTGGGCAACAGCCCCTCCTCAAGCCAGTCACTGGGGGCAGTCCCTGCTGCATCTGCATCAGAAGGTGCACCTTCAGCGCCTCCCTGAACGGGAGCCCTTGGAGGAAGCGCCTTTCCGAATGACCCACAGACCAGCTCCCTCCCATGCAGCTCTCACCCTGTCCAAAGCAAAGACAGGCCACCGCCTTGCTGCGGGTGGAAGCTTACCTGACTTCCGGTGCAGACGTCTCTGTCCCACTCAGCTTCAGCCTCAGCTTTTGCTTTTAAACCTGTGAGACAAAGGACAAAATCTATCTCTTCTGCTCCTCCATATTGCAAAACACATATCTCAAGCTCTCTAACTGACCCTCTTAAAAACCCTCTCACTTGTCTGGAAGTGAGAATAAAATACCCTTTTCCCTTTTTCCATGGGGGATGAGGGAAAATGCCACTGTCTTAAAATGTGACCCCTAAAAAAGCCATCTCTAAGAAGAATCATAACTTCTTTTCTACAGCTTAGAGACAGGTGATAGGTGTTACTTAACCTTTTGTCGATCACTCTTGCAAGCCCTGCAAGGGTGGTCTAACTTTTCTCTGGAATGGTGTAATTAGTAGGCCCTTATTGTTTTCTTTTTGACTTTGGGGACATCATAAAACCTAGACCAAAACAAGCCATGTCTCTTTTTTTTTCCTGATATTTAGGAATGCACCTGAAAACTTGAAGGTGTGCCACCTGTGGGTTCTAAACCGGATTTTTAGAAACTGTCCAAGGGAAAGCAGTGAACTGAGAGACAATGGTCAGAAAAACTGAAATATAATTAATCTATGTTATAATCAAAGAGTGTTATTGTCATCCAAGAAAGGCAGCACTATAGTGGTGTGAAAGTTGCAAATATCAGGATGAAATCGCTTCTGTTACATCTAGAAAAAACATAGCTGGGAAGGCGTGAAGGAGAGGGGCTCACGCTTGTATGTCGGAGATAAGAACCGTTTCCAGTGACGTTCCAAAGCGCCACACGAAATCCCTTTACGCCCTTCACACATCTCCTGCTTTGCACAGCTTGCACACTTCACAGGCATGCATATATTTCTGTGACAGGGTTCATCACTAGGCATTCTTTAGGACGGCAGTAATACAGACACGATGCTTGAAAAATAACATTTACCCAGTAACAGCGTCTCTACCAATGAACTGATGACAACCCTGGCTTTGTGCCTCTAGAACCAGCGAACTCTGTTTTAAGCAGCTTACGTAAACTTCTCTCTTTTGTCAATAAAAACTTTCCTTTAACCTTCCCTTACCAAGTGCACTTGTGATCTGCCTTTTTGTGCATCTCGAATGACAATCCTCCTTTCGTATTCCTGAGTAAACTCAACATATTTGGAAATAAATTCAACAATTATTTTTGGAAAAAAATAATCTATGTTGACCTGGTTCCTTTTAAATCAATTTGTCAAAATGTCCCTATTTATTATTATTGTTTCATTATAATAATATGGATATCTTTTTAAAACATAAATATACGTACCTAGCCTTCACCTCCAGTTGTGTCTCCACACGTTTGCTTCTGCTCACTGCCATCTATCTAGAAACCTATCAGCTACCTATAAACCAGTAGTTCTCAAACCTGGATATATTATCTGGGGAGCTTTTAAAACACACCAATGCCCAGCCCCCACCCCAGCCCAATGAAATCAGAGTCCCTGGGGATTGGAAACAGCCTTGGGCATTTCTAAAAGCTCCCCAGCTGATTCTAATATGCATCTAGGGTTGGGAATTGCTGCTATAAGCACTCAAATCTGGGATGCAACTGAGAGCTAATCTACATTCAATCTTTTTATATCCACATATTTAGAAAGAATAAGCTACTTTTTTTTTAAAAGTGATTCTGGTTCTTTTGACTTTCTCAAATCAGGTGGGGCCATGGTTCAGTAAAATACAAAGCATGAAGGGATCAAGAAGCAAGGGGCCCAGCCACCTGGCCTCTGGTTTTTCTGCCTTTTTACCTAGAGATCGACTTTTGACTTGTGGGAGAAGAGGGGCATGGAAACTAAATTTATCTTTCTGAATTTTTGCTAATAGGATATGAAAGCCTCTCATATATCAGGTGCAAACATCAGGTGTATGTTGCAGCCAGGTCATGATAGCTGAGAAGAGACAACTGTTAAATTTTCAGGACTTTTGGGAGCCAGTTGCTATTGCATTGGTAGCTTGAAATTGGCCATGATGGTAGTACTTACACCATAGAAATTAGCAAATGCTACCAATCAGGGCTCCCTCCTCTCCTCCGAGGAAACGGACTATAGAACATTTACCAGCAAAGAATGAGATGCTGGTGTTAAAAGATAATTCTGAAACTCTCCTTATTTTTGAGGTTTGAGGTAAGGGATAGGAGGCATTGCAGCTAGGTGATTCTCTTTCCTCGACTAATATGACAGAAATTACCTTCTGGATAGGATTTTTATAGGACTGGAAAGGAGGAAAACATAAACCAACATTCATGCTAATAAACTGTGGCCTTGAACATGTAGATTTACTAAAGCTTATTTTTCATAATAAAGATAGAAATGTACCGTGTTTCTTGACTTATTAAAGTTAACTGGTGACCTTGCGACAGTTCTACTTTACTAATTAGCATCCACCTTCTATGTTTTCCAACCTATGCGTGAGAAAACGATGTTTTTGTTTTTCTAAATGCCACATTTATTCATTAAGTTGTTGATGTGGAGATATGTTTAGGTAATTTTAAAAAACATTTCAGTAAATTATGGATAAGTAGCATTTCTTCTCTGTAGAGTAAGGATTTATTTTAGGGGGAAACTATACTATGCAGAATTTTAATACTTTGTGAGAACCTGTCTACTGTCACAAAGAGAAGGTGGCACACAATGAAAGCTGGGGTAGAAGCATCCTGAGTCAGTTGATTGTTTATCTACCATTTCGTTCAGTATTTTCTCTTCCATCAAATAATCTAGAATCATAAAGTAAGCTTAAATAACACAAACACTCAACAGGACCAAAATGCCAGGTAGTGTTGACTGTTTAATATTTAAGTAATGATAACTGTTATCTATCCCAGTGGCAGATTAAAAATAAACAAATAAAATTTTTAAAAATCTTGGATTTTGATTTTATTAAACTTGAATGCTTCATAACTCTTATGATTCCTGACTTCCAGCAAACTTCAAACAGCTGCTACGCCCATGTCCTCCTGTCTACACCTTCTTCTCTTGGTGGTGCACCTACTCTCTCTGTCTCTGCACATACCCCATGTCAGTTCTCAAAGGACTCCTTAATGATCCCCAATTTGCTGTCCCGATCTTCTTGGCTAGTGCTCCACGATTCAGAACTCAGTTATGAACTGTGTCTCTGTACCTTTATCTCACCCTCCAGACCCGACTAAAATGTATCCTTCCTGTGATCCACCATCCCCTCAAGGACTTACGTAAGAACATAAGTCATTAATCAAAACATGAGAAGTTTAATGCTTCACTCCCTATGCTGTGGTACTTGCATTTGTAACAGAGGACTCCCTGGAACAGTTAATGACTGATCCAATACAGCCATCTAAAGACCGAGAATTTCAAACAAAATTGTATAAGAGAATGTTGGAGCAATTTGGGGGCAAACAGTCATTTGTCAGAACCCATAAAATCACATCCAAAGTGGAAGATGGCCTCTTCACCTTTCTCAAAGGGAGATCCTTGGTAAACTCACAGATCAAAAATAGGGTCTTTGGTAAGATTAACTCTTACCAGTTAATATCCTTACTAGTTTATTTAACCTGCATCTGTGTAAATTAACCTTTTGAGCCAGGAGTATGACAGGAGAGAGAAACTGTGGGGTCTTGTTAGGTCACCTCACCCAGTTCCCACACAGCATACACATTAAACTGCGTAAATCTCTTAGAGGTTTGAGTTCTATTTTATTTTTATGGTCACCCAGCTGATGTAATATTGTATACCCAATCCCATTTTATTTAGGAAGAATCATTAATGACATGAGGTAATTCTTAGCAGACAGTAGATGAATATAAAGGACCAGTGTTCATAATTATTCTTTGTGATCATAACTATTAAAAGGATACAGGGTGAGCTGGCATTATCTCTGGATGGTGTGATTATAGGTTAGTGATGTTTATTCTCTTTACTTTGTTTTTAAACATGAAAATGGAATGTGAATATCAATGTTTTTTTTTTCATTTTAAAAGAAATGTTTATTTGAGAGAAATTCCTGATCATGGGCTCTTCATAATCCATCCAACCATCAGGTCAACATGGTCATATAATAAATGAGCTGAGCTTTACCTATCTGTGGTATGTAATCCATGAAATCAGGGAAACACTTGTCACCTGAAATTTTTTCTATTAACTCATTAATAACTGATATTCTTTTAATAAAGGACCAGATATTTTGTTCTATATTTAAAGCAACTAAAATCCAGTAACAATCCCCCAGAGAAGCAAATAGTAGATACCACATCCCCCAGAGAAGCAAATAGTAGATACCACATCCATACTGAGGGTTTGTACTGAGTGCCAGAAGGAACTGGCTTCCTATATTTCTTCCCCACCCCTCAAAAAGGAACACTGGATGCTGCAAGAAATTAAATCAACATAGAGCATTTCCATTCTCAGTGAATTATCCCTGGAGCAAGCAATGCTTCATAACCCAAACAAAGAAAGAGTTAACATTCCTTCTCACGTTTTCTCCTCTCTCAACTCCCTGGGAACAGGTTTTAGTTCCAAATAGCAATTATTCTAGCAGGTTTTTTTTTTTTTTCCTTTGCCTATGCGAATGCAGCCTTATTATCTTTCTGGAACCCATTCCATTGTCTCTCTTTTTAAAATTTTAACTGTGAATTCCATCTGCCTCACTGAACTGGAATGTCCCAAAAATGTAAAGCAAGTCCCACTGGGAATTGCCTCAAAGAATCATTTGCCTGATAAACAGCAACTCACAAAATGGGTTTTAACTTATTTAAATTAACAACCAAAAATAAATAAATAAAGGGAGACAAAGCCTTACTCTGCTTGCATGATAGGCATGTATGAATTCCCTCGTTCTTTATCTACTGAGTGGAAGTAACTGGAGGAGCCACAAGACTTCACACTGCATGACATGGCAGATTGAAACGCTCCTGGGGTGGGGTGTTGGACACAGAGGAACATAGGGAGATGCCGCATTTCTTCTTCTTATTGTGAAGGATCTCAGAGCACCTAAAATCTTTCCTTCTTTAAAGTATGTCCCCATACAATGTTTACAGACAGGATGTTTTGCCTGCCAACGCTTTTGATGGAAAAGGAAGTGAACCCTCCTCCCTTAGTGAGCAAATGTTAGGACAATTTCAGATGCTTTAGACATGTGAGGTACTACATCATTTATGAAACAAATATTTACTGAGTGCTTAATCTGTGCCAGAGCCTGTGCTAAGCACTGGGTAAATTATAGCACATGTAAGTCCCTAAAAATGGAGCATACTGTTTGGTAGAAGAGACAAATATTAATAAATAATCATACAAAGGAATACATAATTACAACTATGACTAGGGCTATGAAGGAGTGGTCTGTGATATATGACAGCCTAGAAATGAAAGATTTGTTCTAGCAAAAGTTGACAAAGTGAGGAAGAAACCCTTGATCTGAGCTCTCAAGGGCGAGTAGGGGATTACTACTCCAGAAAGGGAAATAAGATTTAAATAAAGCCAGAAGAGAAACCTCTCTAACCGTGCAAAAGCCCTGTGCTAGGAGGGAGCATCCCAAGGACCGGCCACAAGAGGACAACCATGCTGGATGGAGCACAAAGAGCAAGAGAGACAGAGGTAGATTTTACCATGTAGGCTAACGTTAAAGAGTTTTGTTTTTGTAATTTTTCATTCAGAAATAATTTTAGGTTTATAGAAGAGTTCTAAAGATAATACAAGCAGTTCCCATATTCCCTTCATTCAGGCTCCCCTAATGTTAACATATTATATCACCATGGCACCTTTTTAAAACTAAGAAATTAATATTGGTACAATACGATTAACTAAACCAGAGATTTTATTCAAATTTCACCAAACTTTCCATTAGTGCCCCTGTCTATTTCAGGATGCAAACCAGGATGTTGTGTTTCTTTTGTCATCATGTATTCTTCGTCTCCTTCAATCTGTGACAATTTCTCAGTTTTTTCCTTTTCTTTCATGATACTGATACTTTTGAAAAGTACTGGTCAGGTATTTTGTAGTCTTCCCTCTATTTAGTTTGCATGTGTGTGTTTTAAATAATCTAAAGGAAGTTATGGATTTGGGGAATCACTTACAGAGGTAAAGTGCCCTTACATTGCATCACATCAGGAAGTACATGCGATCAATATGACTTAATACTGATGATATTAACTTTGATCATTTTATCAACATAGTGTCTGTGAGATTTCTCCATTGTAAAGTTAGTTTATTCCTTTCTATACTCTATTCATTAAAAGTGAGTCACTAGATATGGCCAAAGGGAAGCAAATAAACCTTCATCTCTTGGAGATAAAAATATCAAATAATTTATGGGCATTGCTTAAAATCATCACAGAAATGAATATATATATTTCAGGGAGATACTTTGAAGCTGCACAAATATCTTCCTTTTTTTAAGTTTCGTCCATGAACTTTAGAATGTATTAGTGAATTTTGCCTGGAATAATTAATATTGAGGTGAATTTTTACTTTCCTCATTTCTTCCACATTTATTATTTTGAATTCTTCTATAAAAAGTCATTGCTTCTCCTCCATTTATTTATTTATTCTATCTTTTACTTATATCAGTATAGACTCATGGATGTTTATTTTGTTTTAGGGGTTATAATTCAATTCTATCACTTATTTTGTTGCTCTAATTGTTTCAGCTTTTAGCCCTTAGGAGCTCTTTCAGATTGGTTCCTGTGTCTTTTGACATTCTCTAATGTTTGTTTCTTGATCAATTCCTTGGTGTCTGGCACCAGAAATGTTGAAACATATTTGCATTCCTGGGAGGAACCCCACTATTTTGTTATACATTACCTTTTTTTACATATTGCTGGATTTGACTTGCTAATATTTTGTTGAATATTTTTGAATATATGCTCATGAGACAGATTGGTCCAGTTTTCTTTCTTGTAATGTCTTTGTCCACTTTTAGTATTTGGGTAACACAGATCTAATAATATGAGTTGGAAGGTGTCCCTTTCTCTTCTGTAATCTGGGGAAGAATGTGTAAATTGGAATGATTTCTTCCTTTTAAAGCTATGTTTTATAGATTTCTTCTTACAGCCAAGATGGAAGAACAGGAACTTAATCTACCCTCCCATATTAAGCAACTAAAATATCAGGCAAATATATGCAACAACATTTTCAGATGTTGGACAAGAGGCAGCACAAGATAGTCATCCCTGAGAGAGAGAAATAAACAAGGTGATCCTTACGATTGCTCCAAATTTCTTTCTAAAGAGAGTTTCCAGGCATCAACTCTAGAGGTAAAACCCACACAGAACTCACTGATTTCCTTGAACAGATTAGACAGAACTCAGGGTTCACAAACATCAAGATTATTAAATTTCCTGGAGAAGAGTATGAAAGAGATAAAGAGAGGGAGAAATTCAAGAGTTACTTCAGAGGGCACTTCTCATGTTTTCTGCTGAGAACTGATCAGAGAACAACTGTGAGGAAACTGGCTAGCACAGGGAGAAATCCACCAGAAGGAAAGAGATAAAACAGTTTCCAGAGTGCACAAAGGATTAGCAGTAGTTTATTTTTCCACCAGCCAGAATGTAATGACTTCATAACACCTGAGACATTGAATAGAACCTTCAGTTGGTTACTTCCTCAATAATGGAGACAAATTAGTCCTGACCCAAAGAAACTTCTGAACTCAGCTAAGAAACCTTAAAAACAAGTCTAAAAAGGGTCTATTTCCAAGTAACTTAACTGATGATGTTTAAGATAAAGCCTGCAGTGGCAGACCATGCACATTAATTTGTGAGGAAAAACATAATCTTGTTTGTGCTCTAATTGAAGAGGATTGAGGATTAATAGCGGAAACAATAGCCAATGCTACAGACATCTTAACTGGTCCAGTTTACACAATTCTGACTGAAAACTTAAAATTGAGCACATTTTCCATTCAATGGGTGCTAAAACTTTTGCACCCAATCAGCTGCAATAAGTGCAGAACTTTCAATGTAAATTTTAAACAAGTGAGATTAAGATCCTGACGAGTTTCTTCAAAGAATTATAATAAGAGATGAAACATGTCTTTACCAGTACAATCCTGAAGAAAAAGCACAATCAAAGCAATGGCTACCAAGATGTGGAAATGGTCCAGTCAAAGTAAAAGTGGGCTGGTCAAGAGCAAAGGTCACAGCAACAGATTTTTGGAATGCTCAGGCATTTTGTTTGTTAACTTTCTGAAAAGCCAAAGAAAAATAACATCTGCTTATTATGAAAGTGTTTTGAGAAAGCTAGTGAATGCTTTAGCAGAAAAAATGCACAAGAAAGCTTCACCAGAAAATTCTTCTCCACCACAACAATCTTGTGAGAGTTTTGGTGAGAAATAATTAAGTATTCACCTTACAGCCCTGATCTGGTTTCTTCCGACCTCTTTTTATTTCCTAATCTTAAAAAATCATTAAAACACACCTATTTTTCTTCATTTAATAATGTAAAAAGACTGCATTGGCATGGTTAAATTCCCAGGATCATCAGTACATTAGGAATGGAATAAATGGCTGGTATTATCATTTACAAAAGTGTCTAGAACTTGATGGAGCTTATATTGATAAATTAAGTTTTTATTTTAAGTTTGATCTTTTAATTCCATTTTCCATAAATTCTTTGAGGTTCCCTCATAACTCTCAAAACTCAAATAAAAAAAAAAAGCATACAGCTTGAAGTCTCGTACACTGATACCTCCCAGTTTGTTCTTTTTACTTAAGATTGCATATGAGCCTGATTTTAATCTCAAATTCTAGATGTTCACAAACTCATGTAGTCATATGTGATTCAGCAGAATCCCTGCTCTACGGAGACTTTGAATTTTCAATCCAAATCCCTCTGAAGGTCAATCCAGCCCAACCGACTCTTCCTGTGTCCTTGGCCGAGGTGCACAACCAGCTCCAGCTCTCATTTTCAAAAGGCATCGGGAGGTGCTACCTGGCCCTGCCT
>CAUYSK010055162.1:0-25355 GCA_963575035.1 Avahi laniger | reverse complement strand
GACCTGTGGAAAACACCTTTCTCGATTTCATCGCTATTGGCTCTCCAGGCTTCTACGCTGCTGACATAAATGAGCTACCATTAAGATGGCAAAACTGTATCTATAGTTTAGGTGCATACTTTGATTAATTGTACTGCTTCTTGTTTGAGATATAATAAATTACGTTTTTGATATGAAATTGGACATTTCATATTTAATAACCTATTTTAAAGACTATGCAATCTGTACCAGAGGATGATTTGTTAACCCATAAAATAAGTTCTCTAACTTTCATGTTTTCAATATTATCTTGCCTCTTTTTGACTGCATTTTGATACATATTTCAAAATTAAATTGTCAATTTAAGAGGGAAGAGTCCTGATATTTACCTGTAATTTCTTTGAATGTTTAGATTATTTGGAGAAAGTTAAAAAACTTACAATTCTTTCAATTCATGAACAGAAAATATCTTTTTAATTATTTCTATCTTTAATTTCTATCCATAATGTTTTATAGTTTGAGATACATCTCTCTATTGGCATTATTCCTAGAAATTTAATGATGCTCTTAAAATATATAATTTTTTAAAATTTTGTTTTCAATTTGCTTCTGATATGTAAAAATATAATTTATTTTTTTGTTCAGTGATCTTGCTGAATTGATACAATATTTCTATTAGTTAATAGATTTTTTGAATTTTCCAGATATCTAATTATGATGTGTGTGAATAATGATACCTTTTTATTCTCCTTTCCACCTCTTATACTATTTATTCTTATTCTTAGCTTAAATTCTTAGCTTAAACTGGTGCAATCCTCAGTTTAATGTTTTACGGAAGTATTGATAAGTTGACATTCTCGGTTTGTTTTACAACTTGGAGGAAAGTGTTCAATATTCCATTCTACTCTAAAATATGACTTTTGATGTAGGTTGTGGTATAGCTAAACTTTATCAGTTTAAAAATGTTCCCTCTATCCTCCTTTTACCAATGTTTTTATCGTGAACTAACATCAAATACCTCCTATGAATCTGTAGGAAAAGGAGACACAACCAATGGACAAAATGGGTCCAAGACTCAAACACAAATTCACAAAAGAGCATACCTAATGGCCAATGAGTATGTGAAAAAACAATCCACATTGTTGGTGGAGAGGAAAAAGAAAATCAAAAGCAAATGATATGCACTTACACATATAGCAGTAGGGTTAAAACTGGAAAAAATGTAGACTAACTGGAACTCTCATACATTGTTTATGGTAATATAAATGGGTATAATCAGTTGGAAAGACCATCAATATCTATGAAAGATAATCACATTATTAGTTTATGTTGAAATAATCCTACTACTGATACATATCGGTTAATAATGGTGCATATGTTAATAAAATTACAGCAGCTTTCTTCATAATTTCCATCTATATTACAGTGGATACATAGATTATAATATAGATACTGTGAAACCACTTAGGTGGGGCTCAAAGTTTGGATCATAAATCAAATCACGAGATGCAAATAGGATTATTTATCTCCAGATTGACACAGATCAGAGAACACAGCACTACACACACCAGCACATCATGTATAATTTGGATGCTCAGAAGCATTTTCCAAAGGACTAAGGTACCATACACAAGATATGTTAAGGTTATAAGGTTAACCCAAAGCTGACATGTGTACATGTCACAGCAACATAAAACAACTCACCAGGCACAAATAGCCTCAACTTAAACACCTTGCTAGTCCTTATAAGCTTGAGTGTCTATCTCCCTTTCCTTGATGTGGCCTTGGTCCACATATTGTAAGTCACATAATACACAAGGCTGCTAGCCTAAAGAACATTCTTTTAATTAGCATTTAGTACATAGCAGTCCCTGAAGAACCATCATGCATTTTTAGAGTTGATGCTTCAAGATATTTGAATAAGGGGCAAATCTTTAAGCTAGATGAGGCAATAGGATGAGCTGCTAATCTTTTCCCTCAAGGTCATCTTCCAGCCTTTGTCAACACATCCTTGCTACACAAACCCTGGGTATGATAGAAATTTCTATAATAAAAATATATATGTGTGCATATACACACACATAATTCTATCAAATTTTTTTTTTCTTTTTTTTTTGAGACAGAGTCTCACTCTGTTGCCTGGGCTAGAGTGCCGTGACATCAGCCTAGCTCACAGCAACCCCAAACTCCTGGGCTCAAGCAATCCTGCTGTCTCAGCCTCCTGAGTAGCTGGGACTACAGGCATGTGCCACCATGCCCGGCTACTTTTTTCTGTATAGATTTTTAGTTGTCCAAGTAATTTCTTTCTATTTTTAGTAGAGACGGGGTCTCGCTCTTGCTCAGGCTGGTCTTGAACTCCTGAGCTCAAACAATCCACCCGCCTCGGCCTCTCAGAGTGCTAGTATTACAGGCGTGAGCCACCACGCCCGGCCTATCAAATTATTTTTTACAAAATTTAGTATTTCCTACAACTCCAATAACTAGCGTGACAAGAATCATCTGATAATATGTTAGAGTATCTTAAAAACACACAAAAAAGAAAAAAAACAAAAAAGAAGTTAATCATAATTATAACGGTTGAAAATTATTGTTATTATTATTCCACAAGCTACACAGATTTACCTTACTTCTTTTTCCTCTTCTGCCTCATCTCCCTCTATTCTACCATTTGGGATTATTCTTCTCAAAAGATTGTTTTATTGGATTATTTTTATTTTAAGAATTATGTCACTAAACCGAGGAAAATTATGAGGATCCCATAATCTTTCAAAGTTCTTGCAAACATTTTTACTAGTTCAGAGATAAAATTTCTTATCAATTCTATCTCCACTCTGATTATACTCAAAGAATGCTTAATATATATCACTAGTGATTTACAACATGCTTTTCACACTAAACAAAGAATTGACCTCAGAATCTTACTAAACACAGTAGTTCCATCGTAGACATTTCTTCTCCATTCTGCTTCTATTCCCGAGTTCAAAGCCCTGCTCTGTATGCATTCTGCTTCTTTCTTCCAAGCAGACACGGTGTTCATAATGCATGTTTTAGGCTGAAATATATCGTATTTAATTCTTTATTCATTATAGACAAGCATGTACAGAAGTTCTTGGCCATGAATGAAGTAATGAGAAGTAATAATAAGACTTAATTAAATAGGTCCTCTTCTTGCATATGGGAATCTTCAATTACCTGGGTCCGAGGGGTCCGATCTCTTTGGTATTCCAGTTCTTTGGATCCAGAGGGTCACATTCTGTCAAGCAGCAAGGAGTTGTAGGTCTTGCACAGAATGAAAGCCTAAATTCTCCATTCCCACACTGATGTTTACAACGACCACCAATCAATTTACATGCATTCCTCCGATCAAAGAAAAAACGGTGCTCTTTACTTCTGGCTGAAGGAAGGCAAGAATAGCTGGAATTAATGGTCAAGGAAGGAAATGCCAAGATATAAAAGAAGACACACAAAAAAGCACAGACAATGAAGAAAGAATAAATGAAAGAGATGTTTACAGTGAAATCTTCTGCCCCTATTAGAGTAAATAAAACAGTATCTGATTCCTAAGGTAGAAGTTCCACCCCTACCCATTTGAGACACTTAGGCAGTGACTCAATAAGGGATTCTTGGAGAGCTTGTAGTTTATCAGTACTTTCCTCTGTCTTCCTCACCCCCTAGAATTATGAGTGGGCTAATCCCAACCTGTCTCTCATTTACAATTCATGCTTAGCGTTGTTCTATGGTCAATGCTCTCCTGTAATGATTTCTTTCTTTGTTCCTTGTAAGCTGACTTCAGCAGTTCTAAGATACTAAAAGGTGCTATTTTATTTTCTTTAAATATCTCACCTCCTCTTTTGTCTACACCCTACAGCCACACTCAAGAGAAGTTCTGCTTAAAATTAGACACTTTTGAAAGATTAGCAATGTGAAATAGTAAATGACCAGAAATGGTGGGCCTAGTGAATATTTCAACAAGGCTCTTAATTTTCCAGTGCTACCTTGCCTTTTTTTCTCTTTCATTCTAGAGTTTCCAAAGCTATAAAACTTAAAAAATGTTTCCAGTCTTATTTTTCACTATAATCTTTGTGACTTTGTAACTTCAACAATCCTAAGGAATGAGGTAAGGACCTGAATACAAAGTCTCTCTGTCACTAACGGAAGTTCTGACCTGTAGTTGAAGGTTTTCGTTTATTCTCTGTATCTCCACAGAACAAAACTACAAACAAATGGTGTGGATCACTGGAGATCCAGGTTTTAGGTCAATATAATAAATGGCTTTTTAAGAATTAAAATTTTTATAAAACTCGTGGAATATATTATCTCAGGAAATACCTATCTACCCTAACACGATGAATATAGGAAAGCCCTGTTGGACATATTTTGGAAGGTGGGCCAGAACAGGTGAGCCCTTATCAATGATGTTTGTAAGTGTGACATCAGTATAAGATTTCATCTCAAAGACTTTTTTATTCTATAATTAACTAATCCCTTGTCTATATTTTTTTAGTAAAATATTTTTATGGAAATGTTTTACATACACATCATTTAAATAAAGTATTAATATCACTGATAAATTTTGTAGCAACCATTTGAAGTAATTTAGGATTTTGAGACAACACTATAACTGATATTCTTTTACTATATTCTGAATTTTCAGTGATAGGAGTCAGTACTGAAAGTAGTTCTGCTTGCTAATAATTGTATATCAAATAATATAATAGTAAATAGTAACAGTGATGAGAATTATAGTAATAATAATAATTCTAGACCAATATTCATCCTGAGATAGGAAATGTACCTTCCAAATAACCTCAGTATAGTCCAATTCACAGAGTAACATATTACAAGAGTAGGACATTCTGAGAAAAGAACAAGTTAGCCCAAACTCTTGTATTCTTTAAAAAATATTTTCTTATATTGAACACGAAATATAAAATACAGCACTTAATGTATTATTATAAATCAAATAACCATGAGACTACTGCCTAAAACAAGAAATAAAATGTCACCAGAAACTCCACTCACCATCATAATCCCCTCCCTCTCTTCTAAGGGTAATCACTGTCCTGAAGTAGGCGTTAACTTCCTTACTTTTCCTTATATTTTTAGCCTTTGAGTGCGTGTTCTTTACTCCTGGTTTTGAATGTATAAACATATAAAAATATATGAATATATATGCAAATGTATATATACACAAATATATACATATATGTATATATAATCCTGTCATTTTATGACAAGGGTATGTTCTGAGAAATGTACCATTAGGCTATCTCTTCCTTGTGTGAACCTCATAGCATATATTTACACAAACCTAGATCATATAGCTGACTACACATATAAGTTATAAGGTATAGTCTACAAACCTGTACTGCATGTTACTGTACTGAATACTGTAGGCAATTGTAACCCAATGGTATTTGTGTATCTAAACATGGAAAAGGTACAGTAAAAATATGGTATTATAAGTTATGAGACTACCATCATATATGTAGTCCAACACTGACTGAAAAATCATTACGCCATGCATGACTGTAGATACAGACAGTCCCTGGCTTACAATGGTTTGACTTACAGTTTTTTTTTACTTTACAGTAAACATTCAATAGAAACTGTATTTTGAGTACCAATGCAACCATTCTGTTTTTCGCTTTCAGTACAGTATTCAATAAATTACCTGAGATATTCAACCCTTTATTATAAAATAGGCTTTATGTTAGATGATTTTGCCCAATTGTATGCTAATGTAGGTATTCTGCACATAACTACATTACGTTAGGCTAAGCTATGATGTTCTGCATGTTAGGTGTATTAAATGCATTTTCAGCTTACAACATCTTCCGCTAACAATGGGGTTATCGAGACATAACCTTATCATAAATAGAGGATCGTTGTGTTTGTGTGTTTGTGTATGTGTGTGTGTGTATCTTAGAGAAAAAGAATTATATGGTATAACTTTCGGTTTCTGGATTTTTCAATTAACATACTCAGGTAATTCAACTATGTGTTGGATGTATAGTTGTACATTACTAATTTTCATTAATACACGGTATCCATTTTATTTATCTATTGCTCTTTTGATAATCAGATAGGTTAGTTGCTATTTGGTAAAAATGGTTGCTAGTAATATTCCTGTACTACTTCTTGGAATGAATGTAACAGTCTTCCATCGAGTTGATTTCAAATTTTAAATATTCTATTGAATGTATGATGGTATATTTTATCATAGTTTAAATTTTCATTTTCTTGATTGCCAGTAAGGATGAGCGCTTTTACAGCCACTCTTTCAAATTATATGTTTAAGTCTTTTTATCACATTTTTACTAAATTACTTGTCTTTTTCTTATTGATTTATTAGAATCCATATGTATTCTAGATTTAAGCCCTTTGTCTGTTATACATGTAGCATTTTTAGTATTCTAAGCTATGACTTTGCCAAGCCGATATAAAGAACTGAAGGAAATTTTTCACATTACGGTTATTGGCAATGAAGTGTTATGGCCAAGAAGGAAGAACTTTAAAAGGCTCGAGGCCTATCCTGAAGCATAGGTGTGGAATAAAGGTGACCATAGATAATGTACATTAATGTAACACAGTAATTAATGTAATTTGAATAATTAAAAATAATAAAATATAATGAGTGTGACTATATCGGTTAATGTAAATATAAGTATAGATAGAGAAATATTGACAAATATATAGTGAAAGACAATGATAGACATATAGCCAAAGAGGGATTTAGATGCATAGTGTATATTATAACCAAATTAATTTTTATTTGAAAGAACAAGACCTTTCCTGACACGTAAGTTTTCTGCTGAGAAATTCACTTCTACTCTATTGAAATTCCATTATATGTAATTTGCTTTTTTCCTTTGGTTGATTTTAGAATCTTTTCTTTTCTTTCTTTTCTTTTCTTTTCTTTTTCTTTTCTTTTCTTTCCTTTTCTTTTCTTTTCTTTCCTTTCCTTTTCTTTTCCTTTCCTTTTGTTTTCTTTTCTTTTCTTTTCTTTCCTTTTCTTTTCTTTCCTTTTCTTTCTTTTCTTTTTTCTTTTCTTTTCTTTTTGATTTTTGACAGTTTTATTATAAATCTTGGTAAGCTCTTGATTGAACTGAATTTTATTGGAGACTTTTGACCTTTTTGTACCTAAGTATTTATATCTTTGTCCAGATTTGGAAATATTTCTATAATTTGTTTACATAAGTATTCTATCCTTTGTCTCTTCTTGTTCTTGACTCCTGTAACTTAAAAATGTAGTCTTTCGGTACTATCCTATAAATCCTGTAAACTGCCTTCATTTCTTTTCATTCTTTCTTCTCCTCTGACTATATATTTACAAAAAAAACTTCAAGTTCACAGATTCTTTTTACTGCTTGACCAGTCCTGCTACTGATGATCTCTCTTGCATTTTTCTTTTCATTAATTGTATTTTTAAGCTCCAGAATTTCTGGTTTTTGTTTGACTTTTTTTTTTATAATTTCAACCTCATTGTTAAATTTCTCATTTTGATTACTTACTGATCTACAGATTTTTTTTGAATTTTTTGTATTTTCTTGAAGTTCGCTGAATCCTTAAAACAATTATTTTTATTTTTTTCATCAGGCAACTTGTATAGCTACATTTCTTTACTGGTGGTTTATTTTGTTTCTTTAGTGGTGTCATGTTTCTCTCATTGTTCTTGATCCTTGTGGTTGTTTGTTGGTGTCTGCACATTTAAAGAACTAGGAATTTATTTTTGTCATTGCAAACTGGCTTTTTCTGGGAAAGCCCTTCACCAATCGGCTTATTCAGAGATTCTGAGGAGGTCACTTGGCATGGTCTGCAGGTGAGCTTGCTACTGGAGTTCTCAGGACATCTAGCCTGATGCCTGGGTCACAGGTGGGCAGGCCTGGCACCTGAGTCTACTGAATTGAGCCCATAACATGGCTCTGATCGGGCCTTGGTTGGGTCTGTGGGGTCAAGTCTGGGGGCAGGCTTCATAAGGCCAGGCCTAGATCTTGTGTTCTCAGGAGCCAATAGTAAGCCTGAGTCCACATGGACTGACTTTGTGCTGGGGAGGGTGGGTCTGACTCTGCAAGGGCCAGCCAGGTACTGGGATAAGCCTGGTATCTATGTCAACTAGGATGGACCTGGGGCATGAGTCCACAGGGGTGGGCCTAGGGCCTGAGTCCGTGGAACCTAAGTCTACAGAGGTGTACCTGGAGCCTCAGTCCATGGTGGCCAACCTTTACCTGTATCTACTGGATGGACCTGGCCCTTGTGTCTGCTAGAGCATCCATGGACCCTGAGTCCACTGGAGGCTGGGGCCGTACAGATGGGCTTAGAGATGGGGATTATGGGTGATGCCATGGTGCCTGGAGCCATGCAGGCTGGCCTGGAGACTGGGGCTGTGGAGGTCATCCTGGTATCTGGGTCCACATGAGTGGTCCTGGAGCTTGGTTGGTGAAAACTGGTCCAAAATTGGCATCTGTTGGAATATGCCTGTACTTTGGGTCTGCTGGAGTAGTCCTGGAGCCTGGGGCTGCTTGGGAATGTGACCTCAGGAACTGGCCTTGCACTGGGCAGGCCTGAACCCTGTGTCTGGGGATGATAGCCCAGTGCCTGAAGCCAGGAGTCCTAAACTAGCACTAGGATAGACTTGAAGTCTGGGGTTGTATGGGCTTAGCTGGCTCTGGGTTGGTCTGAAAACTGGACTGATATTGGGTCAGGTGGAAAGCCTAGGGCCACTGGACCAGGCCTGGTAGTAGGACAAGTTCAGACACTGAGTTTGCTGGACAGGTCTAGAGTCTGGGGCTGTCAGATTTGGCCTGGAGCCAAGGCAGGCCTGGACGCTCAGTCTTCCAGTACCAGTATGGAGTCTGGGGCTGTGGGGGCCTGCTTAACACTGGGATTTACTTAGGTGGGCCTACTGTTGAGGTCTAAGACCAAGTTCAATGCTCTCTTCCCCTTCCTTCATGCGGAGGGTATCTCCTTTTATGCTGCGCTCTCTAGATTTGGGAGCAGAGTAACATGAGTAATGTAAAAACGATCTTTCGCAACCTCTTCAATATATCTTTTCTTATTTCTCTGCTCTACTAAGTTCACAGTTTCCTTAGCTCACTCAGTTTCCTTAGCTCTTATGAAAGTATTTTCATGCATGGATAATTGTCCAAATTAATGATTCTGTAGGGGAGGAGGAACACTTGAATGTCCTATTCCATGATCCTGCTAACATCTGGTTCAGTTTAGTCAAGGAGAATTCCTTAAGTCTCTAATCCTTAGTCTAGAATTTTGTTGCTCAACTGCCTTTTCAAGTTGTCTTAATTATAGCATCCTTTTAATTAACAAGAACACTTTAATGGCTTTTTTGATAAGACAGTATAATTTCTACATTCAAAGATGTAAGGGTCTTGGACAGTGGTGATTGACCAAAAAAAAAAAAAAAAGTTTCACCAGCTGGCAGGTAGGAGGGAAATTGAGACAACAGCACAATGTGGCACTGACAACATTTAAAACACCGAGACAACAGCACGATGGCACTAACAATGTTTAAAAAGGTTGCTGAAAAGGCTCAGCGAATTTTTTCTCATGGAAATAGTAAAGACATTTGCCTAGCCAGCATTCCACCCAAAAATAAGACCCTATGACTTTAAAATAAAAGTTCGTTCTCATCTTAAACATGAAATTCAATTGTCATAAAGCTGGAATATGAAAGTCAAGAACAGGTAAGTAAACGGGGAATGAGATAGAAAACATACTTAGAATGACTAAAATGTGCAAGACACACTTCTACTTATTTTATTTTACCTATATTGCTTTCCTCTGTCCCGTATTGTACCTTTTCCAATATTGTGGAGAAATTACTTCTCACTGAGGATAGTTTTTCGAGATTCAATCTGCATATGGTTGTCGTCGGTATCACAGGTTTGGTAACATGTTGGGGAGATCCCACTGCAAAAAAAAAAATTACTTTGAAAATATAAGACAAAAATATTTTTAGAAATAAGGACACTAATGTATTTGTCTTTATTTCATGGCACTATGTATATTATAAAAGGTTTTTTTTAAAAATAATAAACACACAGGACACATGTTTAAAATCCAGCTGAATAAATAAATGAATGATTTGGCTATTAATAAGGTTATCTCACATGGCTATTATAAGGAATAATAATACAGGCAAAAGGCAGAACAAATGCTAGCTATTGAATTAATTGCTATTAAGAAAAAACAACAGTGCATATTGAAATCTATACAACACTACGTATCTCAGAATATTTCCAAAAAGTGAGGAAATTTAATGAGTATGTTCTAATTAATTTTCTAAAGATAAAGGGGAAAATTATTGTCTCATTTAAATTAATTTTTACTCCATGGTTTACATTATTAATTGAAGTCCATCCACTTCTCCTCTTTTAGTGAGAAATTATCAGCTAAAAAGTTATTTGTGTTTGAATGTTAGGGCAGAATAACAATGAAAGAATGGAATACTACAGATTTATTTTAATGTGACCTCCTCTGATCTTAATAATTACAGATATCTTGGTAATCCAAAGAAAGCAGCAAGGTAAAGAAGAAAGAGAATTTAACTGGAAGTGAATAGATGTGCAGATAGTCTCAATTATGAATATAATAAAATTTGAAGCCTTTAGCAAGGTATTTTACCTGACTTAACCTCTTCGAGCAACACTATAAAAGTGAGAAAGAATAATTTCCAAGCATAAATTCATTCCATTTCCAATTTTTTCAAATTTATTGATAGATGAAATTCAGTTGAGTGTTGAATAAACACACATTTAATGGATTGATTAAATCAATGTAGCATTATTTTCTTCTGACCATTTACATATACCTATACATACACATACATAAAAATGTATATTCTCATGCAATCAAGGTGAATTACAGCCTTATTAGTGCATTGTGCTTGAAAAATTATTCGAATATTTTCATCATCTGGGGAATATAAATAAATGCAATCTGACAAGGTGATGGTATTCTATGCTGTCAACAATATTCATTTAAAAATACCCTGACTCCTCTCCTCCTTTAATGCTGATCCCTTGACCCCTCTGGCAATAATAATCACATTACCTGGTAGAATGTCGACACCAAAGAAGAACAAAATAGAGAAAAAGGGAAAGATCTTCATTGTAAATGATTTCTTGGGAGAAAATAGTCTACAGATCATTTGTCTTAACTCAGGTGTTGTTGGAATGAGAAAAGAGCAAACCCTTTCATTTCTAGAACTCTTCTACAGAGTCTTGATCACAGAGGCTTATTAAGAGCAAGAACATTTCTATGCTTGGCTGAATAGTACCACAACCAAAGAGATAGTGGCTGGGAAAAGCCCGTGCATTGTCACACAAAAATCGCATCTGCTGGGATTCCAGTCAGTGAAAACTCTTCCAATCAGTTTCTTTAAGAAACTTTAACAGTTACAAGAATGTGAATATAAACTGCTAAATGACCAAGGTCCAAAACAGTCCTTTAGCAATTCACCTGGTATTCCAAAGTATTTGTTTTATATAAGCACATTTACTATTTTAATGTTCACAGTATTAACAATGAATCTCAATGTAATAAGAAATCCAAACCATAGAATTTTAGACTGAAATTATCATTGAGAATATTCAATTTTATACATAAAATTATCGAGAACCAGATTGGTCGGATAATTTCATAATCCATATCCTTTTTTATTTAAAATATACGTGAAGATAAATCATGATAGTTTATTGATATTTATGGATATTATTCTATCTAGCTTAGCTGTACCTTAAAGAAAGTTCTGTCCCCTCAAGTAGGATTTACAAACACCAAAGCCTAAACATTCCATTTTATAAAATTGGAATGCATTTATCTGATGTTTGCTGTTGCTATTATTTTTTATGTAGTGAGGAGTTATTTCTAGCTCATTCATAAGTTCCCTAAAGTCTATTATAGTATATATATCAAGAAGAGCTGAAATCGTTCCCCAGACCCTATGAAGATCATCGACCCATCCATTCTCTTACCACATCCAAAGAAAGCACTAAGAATTTGGGTATAAAGGAATGCTAGTGAGCATTAGCCATCCTTATTTTACACCTATGGAATGTTATTTACAAAGGTTTCTGCAATTAAAATGTATACAAACATTCAGAATCTTGGCAAGGTTTCCTGAACAAAGTAATAAAGAGACATGAACAAGAATTGTTTCCTTCTACAACCAATTTCTTCACTCTGTAAGATATGACTTGAAAGTGAAAGAAACTCTAAAAGCTAAGAACTTGAGAAGCACTTGACTGAGAATTTCTCCATCAACTGACATAGTGTAAGACTGTTTAAGCCCATCTCTATGCAACATTAATTCCACAAATACCAAGCAAACACCTACCATATGCCTGTTACTGCCCTACTTGCTGTGGCACAACTGTGAAAAACACAGAGCATTTGATTGTTGTGGATGAGAGAAAACTCTAGTTGGTCACTGAAACCAAAATCCAAAATCAATTAAAAATAATTTATTGGGTGTCTTCTCTATTATCAAAACTCCTGTGAATGGACACAAGAAAAGAGCAGAAAAGATAAAAGGTCTCATTGATTTTCTGTTTCGATTTTTTTCAAAGACATGACAGGACTATAATATTGCTGCCTTACTATAAGGACTGATGCCATTTAGAAATTTTATTTTGTATATTTCACTTGTCTAATCTAAATGAGGGAAAAAACATCAACATTAAAGCATTATAGCTGCTTCCTTTAGGACACTTTGTGACCCAGGTCTAATCCTGTAGAGAATGTGGACACTGCTCTTTTTTTTTCTTTTTTTTTTGAACAGATAAGCATTGCCTCAATCTTTTATTTTGCATGCTCAACATATTAAATATATTCTAGAGAATCTACACCACACAGCGAAACTAGACTATTCCTTTCTACATTTATTATTTAAATATGAGAAAATACATCACTTAAATTGTTTTGTTTTACATATATTAAGAATTTTAAATCATAGTCAATTGGATTATTCAGAAATGCTTGGATTCACTGATTACATTATTATCTCCTAGTCATTCCAGATATTTAGAAAACAAATAAATAAGATAACAAAATATTAAGTTCTTGTCATTGTCTTAAGAAATTCAAATTATTTTTGAAAAGACATGCAAATAAATATATGACAAATCAATAGAATAAATGACATAAAAGTTGTATGAAAATAGTTCTCATGTGTTTTCTAGTGTAGTAGTTTCCTCCTGTAGCATGGAATCTAACATCGAGGCTTGCATATTATGAAGTTCTGGGCTAGGGTTTTTGTGGGTTTTATAAGAAGAAACCTTGACTGTTGGAGTTACAGCAAAAACTAGTATTCTGAAGAAAATATCTTATCCTGCTTTATTTTCTCTTCACTCCCTAATTCTCCTACATTTGTCTACTACAATTAGTGGTCTATCAAAAACCTCGCCAGCCTGGATGATAAAAATACACAAAATGTATTTACCCTCTGTTGGTCAAGGAATAGGAAGAATAACTCCGCTTGGACTGCTGAGAATATCTCTTCATGAGAAAAATGTCCCCAATCAAGTTTTCTTTTTTTCTAAGAAATTATTCCATTATTTTTCACTACCTAAGAAAGAAACTTTCAATTTTCCCAAACACTTTAGAGAAGAGGAAAATAGAGAAAGAGACTGAGCGAATGCATACTTGTGCTTGTATTCAAATGTCATCTTCATTAAATAGTTGGCCATTTTGCTTCCCTGTCATTTATCACCTAAACTTCAATAAAATCATAACCCTGTTTAAAAGAAATATCAAGATAATCATCAAATACTCTTTTTCTAAATAATACTAATTTTAGTGATCACAATGAGGAACACCAGATCTGTGGAATATAAAGTCATGAGTCACAAAGTCCAATTCTCTCTCTGATATTCTCATTCACTGACTGAAACTAGAACTGGAGTGAAATTTACTAGACCTATACATTACCTAAGGCTCAACAAGGAAATAGCAATGACAACTTTGCCATCTATATATCTGAAGAAATCATAGACATTTATAACTTCAAGTGCAAGCCTGCTAATAATAATAACCTTTACAGAGCACTTAACATCTGCCAGGTACTTTTTAAAAACACATCTATATTTTATGAGATATGTACTGTAACTCATCCAATAACACACATGAGGGCACTGAGACATAAGAGAGTAAATTAAAATGCTTAAGGTCACCCAGATAGTAAATACTGCAATTTGAAAAACAGGAATCTGAAGTCTCCTTATGTATGTACATCAATATACACTCTTGGTCTGTGGGAGGTCTGAACACTGTCTTCTGGGACTTTCTGAGCTGTTGATGTCAAGGCTGATATGATACCAGGAAAATGTGTGGAGGTCAGAGAGCCCTGGAAGATTAAAGACAGAGGAGGCTTTAATATAGACATCATTATTTTTTTCTCGTTACCCTGTGCTAAACCTCACTGAACCGAAACAATGACCTGCCTGGGCTCAAAGCCACACAGTTGCTACCGTGGGAAGGAACTTTAATTACATACAGAAGAATTTCTCGAACAATAAACTGTGTTCTATGATGTTTGGTAACTGGTCATTAAAATGCACTGTCAAAGTTTGATTCATTTTATTTTAAAAATAAGACTACTGAAGAGTTCATAGACACTATGTCGGTCTTACCTAAAGAATACATCCTCTTGTATTACTTTGTCACTACCAACTATTGGCCTTTACTCCTCAAGTTAACTTTCAGTTAGAATGAGCAGCCACAACGAAAGCAAATGGGACTGGGAATTAAATAGTCCTGTCATAGACTCAGCTCAGTTTTTTTAACTTTGAACTAGTTTCTATACCTCAATTGTTCAACGTTCCTCACTCGTAGATAGAAGGATATTGAGCCAAAACTTTACTAGCATTCTTCAGTGTTGGCATTCTCTGAGTCATTGTTTTTAGCAGGCTTGGTGTCTATGTTTGCATTTGTTTTTATTGGGAATGCTTAGCTAACCTGATGGCAGATCTCTCATCCGCTTGTGCTTTTAGCTGAAATGTAAAGTAGAGCCAAAATCAATGGCAATATTTTTTAAAGATATGCAAGATTGTGCCAGAATTTTTTTATAGACACACACATATACATATAAAATTTGTTATACAGTTGAAAGAAAGCTGAGAAGTGAAATAGAGATGGTAAGGCAACTCCCAGATTAGCAAAAACAAAAATCTCCATGATCCAGATGGCTGACAGGAAGAGATGATATTGCCAGAACTCAAAGTTATGGCTTTCCAATGGAATCAATAACAATGGTGGGGGTTAGCAAAGGGGTAATTTTATTGTAGTTGCATTGAATCTACAGGTAAATTAAAGGAGAATTTATATAAGAATATAGTCTAATACATACATCTAGCATATAATTCATTAGAATATAGTCTAATACATACATCTAGCATATAATTCATTAATTTCAGAGTTCTTCAATCTCTCTCAGCAATACTTTGTAAGATTATAACTTTATTTTCGGTAAATTGAGTTTCTATGCTACTGTAAATAGAATTTTAAAGTTTATTTTTCCAATTTATGTTACTAATATATAGAAGTACAATGAACTTGTATTTTGACACTGTATGCAATTACCTTACTCATATATTAATTTCAATAATTTGTAAATTCTTTTAGATTTTCTAGGTACTCGATCATGTCATCTAGAAAAAAAAACTTTATTTTTATTTCCATCATTTATCCTTTCTTATTGGCAATGCACTGACTAAAATTTCAGAATATTGCTGAATAAAAAGGGTTGCAGTGGACATACTTATTTCTGACTTCAGATGAAAACCATTAAAATTCTTCAAAATTTTGCCATTTAGTTTGATGTTAGCTACAGGATTTTTACATAATATCATTTAATACAGTGAGGAAGTCCTCTTCTATTTTCATTTCTTAAGAATTTGTGTTATTACTATTACAAATGAATAATTTCACAAAATGTTTCTAAAACAATGGAGACTATCATATATTTTTCTTCTTTATTAGGTTCATGTGGCTTATTTCACACAGTATAATTATTTTGGGATTAATCCATCCCCATTGTTTTAATCAATAGTTCATATATTTTTTACTGAAGAGTGGTATTCCAATTACAGATATATTACAATTTGTTAATCTGTTTGCCCATGAGTAGAAATTTGTATTATTTGCAGTTTAAAATATTAAAAATACATGTGTTGTGATCGATTGTGTATAAATCTTTGTATAGATATGTGGTATCCTTCATGCTTAGGAGTGGATCGCATGGTAGGTAGGTATTTCAATTTTTAAGAAACTACCAAATTGTTTTTCGAAATGATTGTACCATTTGTTTCTACCAGCAGTATGTGAGACTACTAGTACCTCTCCATCCTTGCCAATATTTGGTACAGTCAGATTTGAAAATTTTTGTCATTCTTATAGATATGTAGTAGAATTTCATTATGGTTGTATTTGCATTTCCCTAATTATTTTTGATACTAAACATCTTTTCATGTAGTTATGTACTATCCATATATCTTTTTTGATGAAGCATCTATTCAAATTTTTTGCCTATTTTTTTTTATTTGGTTCTTGTTACTGATTTGTGAATATTCATTACAAACTTTAGATACAAGTACTTTATCAGATATATGGTTTGCAAATATTTTTTCTGCAGCTGTGGTTCATCTTTTCATTCTTTAACAGTGTCGTTCAAAGAGCTGAAGTACTTATTTTATATGTTATTATTTATTATTTTTTCTTTCATAAAGTATGCTTTTGTTGCTATATCTAAGAGATATTTGCCTGACATAAGGTCAAAACATTTTCTCTTCAATTTTGAATTAATCATTATATGGATCAAAGTTATGTTTAGTTATAGTGAAAACTGCATTCAATGATAATACATTGGAAACTGCTTCTCTTAGATTGGATAAAGCTGGAACACTTTATATGATAGTGTATGATAAAGTCTAAAAAAAATCACAAGCTATTAAAAGTAATTAGTAAACTAAGCAAGGAATTTGCAAACAATCAATAAATAAAAATCAAATCTGTTTTAATATACTAGAAAAAAATTTTAAACATATTTTACTTTTTTCATATAAAGTATAAATTTTAAACATATTTTAGACTTTTTTCATATAAGAAAAAAGTCTAAAAAAGATGCATAAGATCTCTAAACAAAAAACTAGAAAATATTATTGAGATAAAGAAAATAATGAACAGATAAAGAAAATAATGAACAGTTATTTTAATAGATTGGAAAACTGAGTATTGTAAAGACATTAGCTTTCTCTAACATGATTTACAGATTCAATATTTCAACCAAATCTGATCCAGTTTGTTTCTTTGTTTGTTTTTTGTAACAATTTACTATTTGATAGGAAAAGTTACATGAAAATCAGCAGGGTTAAGAATAGTGAAGACATTCTCCAAGCAATATACCAAAGCTGGAGAATAGATACTAATACGAAAATTTATTATTAAGCTTCATTAAATAAGGCAATGAGCTATTTACAAAAGGAAAGAGGAAGGGACAGTGTTTTCAATAAGCTGGCTTAAATGAATTGTATATCTACACAGGAAAAAATAAATCTTGTTTCCTATCTCACATAATACATAAAAATCAATTCCAAGTCAATATTTATATACAAGTGAAAGATAAAATAATATAATTTCTAAAATATAACAGATGAGACTGTCTTTCTTACCTTGAGATAGGCAATATTGTAGAAGAATAAAGAAGAAATTAATCATAAAATAAAACAAAAGTAATTCAGATTAAATTAATATTAAAAATGTCTGTTTATAAAAGATGAAATTTAGAGAGTCACACACTGGGAGAAGATATCTGAAATGAAAATATTCAACAAAGCCTTGGAACTCAGAATATACAAAGAAACCCTGAAAATTGATTAGATAGAGACTATCCAGAAGAAAACTGGCACACAACTTGACCAGAAGAAGAGACGACCTAAATAGACCAAAAGTTAGTGAAGAGATTGAATTACTAAGCAAAGAAATGTCCACAAAGAAATGCTCTTCCCCAGACAGCGGCACTTCTAAATTCATTTAAAAGAAAAAGTAATAATTATTCTTCACAAACTCTTGGCAAAAAGTACAATAAGGAACACATCAACTAATTATATAAAGTCATTATTACCTTGGTAACAAAACTATATTCTAAGAAAATATATTCTTGGAAAGCTGAAGAATATAGTTTATTCAAAGAACTTTTGAATTGCTTTTGAGCTCATATGGTTAAGATATCATAATATTAAATCACATTTTATTTTATTTTTATTCTCCTTAAGTCTATAAGGTTAACATCCCAATTAATCTTCCTCTAGAGTAGATAACCGTGGTAAAAAAAAGTTTCTTAAGTTTAATGATTGACAAAACTTCATTTCTTATATATCTTGAATTGAACAAATGTAAAACCATTTTCTTATAAGAAATGTTCAATGATGGCAGAGATTTCAATTGGCAACCCAGGTTTAATTTATAGGTAGTAGCTGCTCAGAACACTGTGTTAAGACAGTTTCCAGGGTCTTATCTGGGCTCAGTTAGAAAGAATGATCAATAAATGGTGAAATTTATTGAAAAAAAAAAAGACAGAAGGTTGGGATAAATGCCAAGAGCTTTTCTTCTAGAATTCAACTTATGGCATAAGTCATGAGGAGTTCTTTATGAGTTACCATGCATAAGTAAATGTCTATCAGAGAGGACTCAATCCACGTGGGAATTGAAATGTCTATTCCTTAAAGGAAAGTTTTTCTGAATTTTTAATTTTATTTGCAGGAGAGCACCCTCAGGATACATAGTATCCTAGGGAAGTGTGACAGGCTATGGCTACTTACTAACTACAAGAATAATTAGTATCCATAATAATTATCCCAGTAGGTCTCCACTAATATTTCCATGTGTGTATGTGTATGCCTCTCTTCATGTGTGCCTTTGACTTACACTTCATGTGTGTTCATGTTCGTTTTGTACTACCGGTGTCTGTTGTGGTGCCCAGCAAGCACCTGTCATGATTCTATGGTATTTTATGTATTTATTTTGTTACAAGAGTGTCAGACACATAGTAAATAAGTATCAGTTATATGTATATGTGTAACATATATGTATGTGTATTTGTGTAGTATGTATACACATATATATATAAATAATTTATAAACTCATTTCAATTTTAAGAGATACCCAGAGAGATCATTCAAGATTTTTGGGAAGGGGCAAAGAGTAAATCTCTATTAATGTAATCAAAGTAACTAAATATTTGGAATTCTCTTAGGGTTTTCCATATACTCAGGTAGAAGGTTACTTCCCATGCACAGGTAGGATTTCCATTCTTTCTTTTCTTTCCTTCCACAGTCCAAGGATTCAAAATCATTGTCTCCATAAAGGAATCTCTTGCTTACTCGCCCCCTTAGGATTATACTCTTTAAAACACTAGCAAAATAGCTTGCTTTAAATGCTGGAACTTAGATTTTGTTTCCCTTTTAGAAGTTTTACTGACAATAATAGCAGACAAATATAAAGTAAAAATACGTGTGAGAAAATTAGAAATTTTTCAAGATCCTGCATATTTCTTGCCACTAGTTTAGAGATATTAATAGTAAATATCTGACGTCTCCTTGCAACTCTCCTTGCCCCAGAATATGTGCTATCCATCACCAATCAGTTACAACAGCCTTTTTTCTACTAACCACAGAATTGACCCTAGAATGCTTTTTAGCTCAGCAGCCCAAATGGCCACTGCTAATTGACTGAATTGATAAACAATATGTGACCTATTTGCCAGATCTGCCCTGGCTATTATCTCTCAATTTTGTCTAAAATAGCAATCAGTAAATCTTTTCTGCTCTGCTTAAGTATTTAAACTCAGAGGTGCTCCCTTTCTTCTGACTCTCTCCTTTTGAGGAGGTCTCTTTTTCCAGTACTTAGTCCTAAAGAGGTACTCCCTAATCTCCATCATTACTTGGAACTGTAAATGCTGGGTTTTCTAGTTAGTTGCAGTTTCATTTACTGTGTCTTATTGTCTCCATTAACTTAAGCATACATGTTAAACCACATGGCCCACTTGGAAACAAACAAAAATGGTCATTTTAACTAAAATAAAATATTTAATTTGAAAGTTTACATTTTTTTCAGACTTTCATTTCTGGGTAAATGGATTCCCTTGTATACTTTTCTCAGCATGAATATCCGTACTATCCTTATTCTGCTAGCTAGCTCCTTTTATTTCCTCATTCTCAACACACTTATCATTTCCTATTAGCCATCATTATGACTACATTGGATTAAGTTCCACTTCCCTTGAAATGATCTCTTTTTCTATCATTCTTTCTCCTAATTAAATATTGAGTTCCTCAAGGGTAGACATTACATTTATTCACTTTATATCTAAATGTGTCTAGCTCAGTTTCGATATCTTATTGATACTCAATAAGTATCTAACTGAACTTCTAAGAGTTGCATTATTATGTATGACTTAAATTTTGAAAAAAATTGTAAGCCATCTAAAATTAATATTGCAAAATTGTCCAGTATTGTCTATCCCATAAGTAGCAGTTGAAAAAATAGCTGAGAGCCCCTGACGATGACCTCACATGTAGAAACTGTGTGTTCTGCTAATATGGCCAAATGATATCTCAGCTCTATTTTCATAATCAAAAAATATGTTCATTCTCTAACCACCTTCATCCCTTACTCAAGAATACCGAGGCATCTATACACTTGTTTTACCTTTATTTTCTTATGTTGCTGTTGTTTCTAAGCATTTTGAATAAAATATGATTCAATGTAACCCTTAAACATACAGGAAGTATAAAGTTGGCATTTTCGAATGGAAATTGTAAATAACAGGTAACTTGTTGCAAGAGTAGGGGCAGAGTAGCATGCCCTCTCAGAGCAGTGGTGAGGGCGGCTGAGAAAGAAATGTACACAAAAGCTACCCCTTCCTCCTTCCTTAATTCACCTCCTCATGCAGGAGCATCCTAAGGACTAAATTATGATGATGAGTCATTTCCCAAATTTCCTGACTCCTTGGGAAAAGGTGATTGTATTGAGTGCCCTTCTTTCCCAGTTCTTTCTTCACTTTGTACCTCCTCTCTTGCTCTCTTATACTTGGATTGAACAGATTGTGAACGAAATAAAAACTCCAAATAGTCAATGATTGTGCTTGTCTCTTCCATTGCCACAGGCCAGTCATTCTGTTACTTTAGCTCTGTCTCATCCATGAGGAACAAGAGCTGAACGTCCACGTCTATTGCCCCAAGTTTTGTGGATCTACATTGTCGTATGAATAATTTTCTTAAGACAAAATGACAGAGAAACTCTAATGGGAACTGTGTTTCAGAATTAGACTTTCTCTCATATTTGGATCCACTATGGGCACAATATTACTTCTTGCAGCTAATTTTATGATAAATAGATTGTGTGTCTCTTAAATACCATAACAGAAGAATGACAGATTGGCCACATATTAAATATATATTTTTGTTATATCCAGGCTATCAGTCCTTACCCACATTCTAAATGTTTTGCCATATCCAGAATATTAATCCTTACATACACATTAAATACATTTTATCTATCCAGACTATTTATCCTTACCTATGCATTAAATACAAATTGGTTGTTGTGTATACTCATATTTTAGAGATGGCTTGAATTTAGGTTGCCTCATTTACTGGTTTGATGTTATAGTAATGAATATATACCACCTTTATCACTGCAAAGGCATTCATTTTCAGAGACTATTTTTAAGAAATAACATATTTAATTGTAAGCCTTTTTGAGACACAGAATTTAATATTCTCTAAAAAAATAAAAATAAAACTAAACATATATTTTTGGGATAAAATATTTGCATTTAATAATTATAAGATCTCTTGTTTTAAGAATGATAATGACAAATAAAACTAAGACCCTTAGTATTAGACATGTGCTGCCTCCCATTCCCCATATGGTAGAGTTGGCTCAAGTGTCCTACAAACATGAAATGGATCATTGGTAATAATGCAAAGGAAAAGGAAGACATCAACCCTAATTCAAACACAAGGTCCCAGTGTAAAACATTAAAGAAAGCATTCAGTTTCTCAAAAAGGTACAAAAATATACAATAGTGGATTTTGAATAAATGTTGCCTGATGATGGTGATTATTCTAATGCACCAATCCTACAATACTAAGGAACTTACAGTTTAGGTATGACATTCTTGACCCCTCCTCTAATTCAGTATTGTAATTGAATATAAAAAATTCTATACTACCTTATAAAATTATAACCCTAAAGAACAGGGAAATAAAGAAAAAAATCACTATAGAGGATTTATTTATTAGGTGTAAAATGTCTATAATTTTTTAGTTCAGGTTTTGCTTAAATAAGGAAACAGCTCTTTCATTTATAGAATTTTCTAGGAAGTGTTGTTTACTGAGGCTTACTCATAGCACAATCTGTATTTGGTTAAATAATGCCACATTCCAAGAGATGATGCTCAGAAAAGAAAAACTGAATTGTCATACAAAATATACTTCCTTGATTCACTGGAAGATTTTGTGAACCAGGCTTAAATCAACACAAACACATGGGAAGTGTTTTCTAATCTGAATGTACATTAAAGGCTGGCCCTCGAATTAAATTTGAGGTTGGAATTTTCAACTCTGTAACACCGAGACTCTTTAAAATTTTTCTCAAGATAATAAATACAATCTCTGATTTAGATTTTGTCACTTCATTAGTAATTATTGTCAAAATTCTCATAATCTCTACCATTCCTTAAAAGTTTATCGTGAGTTAGGGACTATGCTTTAGAGATGTTACCTCATCTACTATCCACAACACCTTTATAAGTTAAATATAGTTTTATCCATTTTACAGATTAAGAGAAGGTAAATGACTGCCCAAGATCACATTGTAAGTCAAAGAACTAGAATTCTCAACCTGTTATATTTAAGCCTACATATATAATCATAATCACTAGATTTCCTTTAAGTCATATAATTTCCTTATATTTCTCTTTTCACATCTGTAAGATATGGGTTGGAAATTTGGGGCAATTTTCAAACTTTATAAATTATAGATTTTTGGGAAATGAAATTGCTTATATAACCTTGATTTCTAAAAATGTAGCTGCAGGAAAAGAAGAGGTAAGTCTCTAAATCCCTCTATCCCTTTGGTGGTCTGGAAAAAATGTTGCAATAATCTTCACCTTATGGAAAACCCATTTTGAAAACTACTACCCTAGAAGTTTTTACAGGGCCCATCCATATCCCTTCCTCAAGTGCCCTCAGCATTTTCCATTCAAAACCTATTTTCACTAAAGGAATTTGTAAATCCAGTAAAGAATTTTATGATAAACACCACCAGGATGCTGGAGAGAAACTATAGTTCATGGATCATTTCTATTCCCGTAACTCACCAGTTGGTTCAGAGACTGTAAATACCCCTTATCTGAAAATATTACTTAGGTCATCCAAGAGACAAAAAACATTTCATATTTGCCTTTGACCTAGCAAAGAGGTCATGTTCTTCCCATTCAAAGACTCTTGATCAAGATGGCCTTAGTGTGCTCCTCATCTTGAATAAACTTCATGTAGGTTTCTTTTTGACACTAGACTCCTAACCTCCCTTTTCTTAGAGGATTTACTTTAGATCATTTGCAATTATGCATTCTTTCTTGTTCCTTTGAGATATAAATCTTCTTCCAGGCACTTGCCAGATTCGCAGCCCAAGAAGGTCTTTCTCAAGAATTTTCTCAAAGACTAGATGCTAGGCAGGGCACGCTAGCCTCGTAGGTCAATGTATTAAAAAAATTGGAAAAATAAATATGACCCAGATTTTGGATTAGCAAGTGTTTTCAAGGAAATAGACAATAAAAAATAAGATGTGTGTATTGGGTGGTGGCCAAGTACAAATCTGGAATGGAAAGAAGATACTTGTGACTTCTAACTTCATAGAATCTGCAAATGAGGAAAATAAAACTCTCCTTGAGTAGAGGGTAGGACAGACATGCTGTCATTTGGAGAAAAGAAAGGGATATTGCAATAGTAAAATAATCCATGGAAACAATAATCAAATGAGAAATCAGTTCAAAGTGAGGGAAATTTTGCCCACAATTGATGCAGCAGAAAGAAGAATAATTTAGGCAACTTTGAAGTAATAATGCTTTCTTGTGATCTCCAAATTGGAAATTATGCTCACACAGAGTATAAGGAGAAACTGATAGATAAGGTTGAAGACCCAAGAACACTCTGTAAGTTCAAGAACATAACAAAATTAATTAAAGATGGAAAGTTCTTATTGAACAGCAGGTAATAGTTCAACCTAACCACATGGCTATTTCAGAATAAAATGTTCTCAAAATGCTGCATTCCATTTATCCAAATCTATGCTCCACTGATATTCTAAGTAGTGGTAGTCATTACATTAGTGATAAAATTATTAATATATTACATAATAGGAATAATGAAAGCTATGTTGTTACATGAGACAAAATGGAAAAAAAATCAATCAGTTAAAAAAGGCACAGAGGAAGATAGAAAATATGAAAATTGACATGAAACTCTTGGTTATCAAACATTTTCAATGTATGATTCCACTGATATTTATGTTAACAGTGAAAGAAATTTGATTCTAGAGTCGGGTAGGGAGCAGTGTTGGAATTTTTTTGTGTGCAGCTAATATTGACCTGAGAATCGTCCTTGTTCTCGATTATTGCTGTAACTCCTCTCAGCTCATGGTCACAAGAACACATGGGACTGACGCTGTTCACCCAGGGAAGGCCCCAGAATGTTAGGGTAGAAGCTGAAGAGCCATAAAAAAGATCAACTTATTTTTCTCTTTCCTTAAACTATATCACTAAGGCTAGGGAAGCAGTCTCTACATTTTTGTGAAAGAAAGATATTCAACAGTCTTTTCTCCCACCAGCAGTGTATGAGTGTTCCTACCTCTCCGCATCCACGCCAACATTTGTTGTTTTGGGTCTTTTTGATAAAGGCCAGTCTCACTGGAGATAAGTGATATCTCATTGTGGTTTTGATTTGCATTTCCCTGATGATTAAATATGTTGAGCATTTTTTCATATGTTTTTTGACCATTATTCTGTCTTCTTTTGCAAAGTTTCTGTTCATCTCCTTTGCCCACTTTTTGATAGGGCTGTTCGATTTTTTTCTTGCTGATTTTTCTGAGTTCTAAATAGATTCTGGTTATCAGCCCTCTGACGGATTTTTAGCACGCGAAAATTTTCTCCCATTCTGCGGGTTGCCTGTTTGCTCTTGTGACAGTTTCTTTGGCTGTGCAGAAGCTTTTTAATTTGATTAGGTCCCATTTATTTATTTTTGTTGTTGCTGTAATTGCCTTTGTTTCAAACGTTTTTATCTCTGTTGGGTATATTAAAA
>CAUYSK010055160.1:0-12514 GCA_963575035.1 Avahi laniger | reverse complement strand
AGAATTAGTTAAAGAATCTGTAGAAGCCTTTTGAAAATCTGTTAACCTGAGAGGAACTACCTGCTGTTATGTAAATCTGTTACCCCTGGCAATTATTCACTATTCCCTATAAGTTACCATGTAAGACCTCATTCGGGGCTTTTTGAGACCCACGGAGAAGGTCTAGACCCCCTGAGATCTTGCTTTGCCTGTAATCTTTATAAACTTATAAAACTATATCTTTGTCTCTGTGTATTCTTTTATTTCTTTCATTTTCCATTTTTCTCTATTATTTTCTTATCCCTGGCAACTCTACCAGAGGGACCCAGTTTTTTGCTGGGAGCTTAGCTACTTCCCTGCAGCGGATAGATTGAGTGATTGGGTAAAACGGTGTATAGTCATTGGGTAAAATCCTAATAAGTTCGAGAATTTGAATGTGTGTGAGGATGGCTTAAATTTTAGGTTATTTGTTATGAGGTTTAGTTCTGTTGCTAGGGCAAAGCCTGTAATGGTCACTACTAGGGCTATTATTTTTAGGTAAGGGGGTATCGTTATTTGAGAAATATTCACAGGTAGGATGTTATTGGATAGGAAGAACTCAGCAAAAATGCTACCAAATGCCAGGCATTTAATTGAGTTAATCAGTAGGGGGTTATTTTCATTGATGGTAGTTGTGGCTGTGAATCGGGGCTGATTTATTAGTGCATAGAAAATAATTCGGGTGCTGTAGATAGCCGTTAGGGAGGTGGCAATCAGCGTAATTATGAGGGCCCAGGCGTTGATGTTAGACGTGTTTGCAGATTCAATGATAAGGTCTTTTGAGTAAAAGCCTGTTAGGAAAGGTATACCTGTGAATGCAAGGCTTCCAATAATAAGGGAAGAGGATGTAAAAGGTATGGCTTTCAACAGGCCTCCTTTTTTTGAATATCTTGTTTGTCGTTTAGGTTATGGATAATAGACCTAGAACGTATAAAAAATATGGCCTTGAAGAAGGCATGATTGCAGATATGGAGGAAAGCCAAGTGGGGTTGATTAGTGCCAGTAGTGACTATTATTAACCCTAGTTGGCTTGAGGTAGAGAAAGCCACAATTTTTTTGATGTCATTTTGTGTAAGGGCACAGATTACTGTAAATAATGTGGTAATAGCACCTAGGCATAGTGCTATGGTTTGGATAGTTTTATTATTTTCTATTAGGGGGTAAAATCAGATTAAAAGGAAAATTCCTGCCACAACCATTGTGCTAGAGTGGAGTAGGGATGAGACTGGAGTTGGTCCTTCTTGCTATTGCTAATGGTAGTCATGGATGTAATCGAATTGGCCAGATTTTCAGGTGGCTACTAGTAGACCAGTCAGTGGGATTATGTTTGGGTCTTGGTTTAGCAGAAATATTTGTTGGAATTCTCATGTGTTTGAGTGTATGAGAAATCATGCTATGGCTAAAATAAATCCAATGTCTCCAGTACGGTCGTATAGGATTGCCTGGAGGGCTGTTGTGTTTGCATCTGTTCGTCCATACCATCAGCCAATCAATAAGAATGATATAATGCTGATGCCTTCTCAACCAGTGAACAGTTGGAATAGGTTGTTAGTGGTTACCAGAATTAGTATAGTAATGAGAAATAGAAGGAGATATTTAAAGAATTGGTTGATATTGGGGTTGAGGTGTATATATCATATTGAGAATTCTATAATAGATTAAGTAATGAATAGTGCTACTGGTACAAATAGTATTGAGAAGTAATCTAATTTGAAGGTAAGAGTTAGTTTTGGGGTTTGGATTGTCATTCAATGTCAATTAGAAATAACTACTTCCTGTCCTGAGAAAACAAGTTGGGATGAGACTAGTGATGAAAGCGCATGCGATGGAGGATTTTACATAGGGTGTGTAGGGGAGATCTTTGTGGGTATCCATTAAGTTTGTGACAATTGGCAGGGCTAGGATTATTAGTGTAATGAGGGTAAAGGAGGAAAATAGATTTATTGCTTTTATTTGGAGTTGCACCAATTTTTTGGCTCCTAAGACCAACGGATAGCTTCCATCCTTTAAAAGTTGAAGAAGCCATATTTTTATATATGGGGCACAGAATTAGCAGTTCTTGCACCACTTCCTTGATATATAAGAAGATTTAAACTTCTATTGCTAGAGTCACAATCTACTGTTTTGTTTAAATTATATTCACAGTATGTAGGTCCTAGGATAATGTTGGGGTTTAGAGTAAGGAACAGTAGGGGGAGTTATATGTATAGATATTTTGAGTATTTTCTCGCGTGAGGGAAGGGTTGAGGTTGTGTGTATGGTATGTGGATTTTCCTCATTGTGCAACAATTAATATGTAAAGAGAGTAAAGGGCAGTGATAAGTATGTTTAGGCCTACTAAGATAATTGTAATGTTTGACCATGAGAAAGACGCTATGGATACGAATAGTTCCCCAATTAGGTTAATGGAGGGTGATAAAGCTAGGTTAGTTAAGCTGGCAAGTAGTCACCAAGTGGCTATGAGGGGAAGGAGGGCTTGAAGTCCTCCTGCTAATAGTATCCTTCGGCTGTGAACGCGTTCACAGTTTGAGTTAGCGAGACAAAATAGTATAGATGATGTGAGACCATGTGCGATTATTAGGGTTGTTGCCCATGTAAAGCTTCATGGTGTTTGAATAAGAATGGTTACAATAACCAGTGCTATGTTGCTGACTGATGAATAGGCGATAAGTGACTTTAGGTCTATTTGTCGTAGACAGATTGAGCTGGTTATGATTATTGCTCATAGACATGGTATAAGGAAAGGATATGCTATGGATTCCATTAGTGGGTTGAGCACTGTAGTGATTCGATCATTCCATAACCACCTAGTTTTAGAAGTACAGCTGCAAGGACTATTGATCCAGCAATAGGCACTTCTGCGTGGGCTTTGGGTAATCATAAGTGAAGGCCGTATAGGGCTATTTTGACTATAAATGCTATAAGCCATGCTATTCAGAATAGGTTATTGGATCAGGAATTGGGCAGTTCTTTGAGTCACAAGGTCGTTGTTAAGAAATTTAGTGAGCCTGTAGAATTTTTAACGTAGATTAGTGGTACGAGCAGTGGGCAGGGATCCAATAAGGGTGTAGAATAAGAAGTATAGGCCTGCATTTAATCGCTCTATCTGGTTGCCTCATCGAGTGATGATAATAAGAGTTGGAATTAATGTGTCCTCAAAGAGAATATAGAACAAAATTAATTCGGTGGCAGTAAATGTATGACTAGAAATATTTGTAGAAAAACTAGTATGGAGAGATAAGATTTTTTTACTATTCAGAATTCTTTTGTAAGGTGATGTTGACTTGCTATGATTATAGGAGGAAGTAATCAGATCGTTAGTATTAAGAGTGGTGTTGATAATGGGTCAGAGAAAAAGGTTAGTAAGAAATTATTACTGTTATCATTAGATTGATTTAAGAAGGATAAACCCACAAAGCTGATTATTAGGCTGTGTGAAGTTGTGTTAATTCAGACTATAGAGTTACTGAAATACCAGGTTACTGAGAACAATACAATTGTTGAGATGATGATCTTTAACACTGAAGGAGGCTGAGGTTTTGAATATAGTCCAGGCCATAGGTATTAGATACTGTTACCAGGAGGGCCAGGCCTACAGCCACTTCACAGGCTGCGAATACTAGTAATAGGATAGGCATTATAAAGGATATTGTGAAGTATGTTTAAGATGATAATGGTGCTTAGAATAAATATAGATAATATTATGCCTTCTAAACATAGTAGTGAGGATGTTAAGTGGGAGTGAAACACTAATATTGCTAAAAGAGTGGTAGCGAAAGCTAGAATAATATTGGTGGAGATTGAAGGCTTGTTGGTAATTATGAATAGGTCATAATCTAATGAGTCGAAATCATTTGTTTTAGTTTAAACTAATTACCGTATTATTCTTCTCATTCTAACTCTTTGAAGTCATTTGTAGGCAAGGCTGGCATCTAGAATGGAGATTAGCACGAGGGCTACTGTCAATATGAGTTTTAGGCTATTTGTTTGGGACGCTCAAGGGAGCGGAAGTAGAAGTGTAATTTCTAGGTCGAATAAGAGAAACGTAATAGCTTCTAAGAAAAATTTTATGGAGAACGGCAGGCAGGCTGATCTATGGGATCAAAGCCGCATTCCTAGGGGCTGTATTTTTCTGTGTATACGTTTAGTTGTGATAGTCAAAATGCAACTACTACAAGTAATAGGGCTGGAGTAGCGTCGACTGTAAGTGTTAGTGAAAGATTAATTATTCTTTTTCGAGCTTACACCGAAGCTAATTGATTGGAAGTTAATTGTACTAGATTAATACTAAAAGAATAAGATCCTCATCAGTAGACGGGTACGTAAGGAATTGTCATACTATGTCAACAAAATGTCAATATCAGGCTGCAACTTCGAATCCGAAGTGGTGACTGATGTGAAGTGAAATTTCTGTTGACGAAGAAGACAGTGAGAAAAGTGGATCCAGTAATTACGTGCAGTCCTTGAAAGCCTGTTGCTATAAAGAATGTTGAGCCATAAACACCGTCTGAGATTGTAAAAGATGTTTCAAAATACTCTGAGGCTTGAAGAAGTGTAAAATAAATGCCCAGGGAGATGGTAATAAATAAGGCTTGGAGCATACGTATTCGATTACCCTCTATCAGGCTATGATGGACTCAAGTGATGGATACGCCTGAGGCTAATAGCACAGCTGTGTTAAGTAGGGGTACTTCAAGGGGGTTAAGAGGGTGGATGCCTGTTGGGGGTCAACAGCTGCCTAACTCAGGAGTGGGGGCTAAGCTTGAGTGATAGAAGGCTCAGAAGAAACCTGCAAAGAAAAAAATTTCTGAAACGATGAATAGAATTATTCCATATCGAAGGCCTTTTTGGACAATTGGTGTATGGTGACCCTGGAACATGCCTTCCCGCACAATATCTCGCCATCATTGGTATATAGTTAATAGATTCATTAACAAACCCAGGGACAGGAGTGTGCTTGAGTTAAAGTGAAATCATATAGCGAGTCCGGATGTTATTAGAAGTGCAGAAAGGGCCCCTGTAAGGGGCAGGGATTAACCATGTTATAGGCGTGGGTCTGGTGGGTCATTAGGTATTGCCATGTAAATAAAGACTGACTAATAGAGTAAACACGTAAGCTTGAATTAGAGTGACTGCAAACTCAAGAATTGTAAAGAGGATAAGGATAATAAATGTAATTGAGGCTGTGGCAGGACCAATGGAAGTTAGTACTGGGGTGGCTCCGCCAATCAAATGTATAAGCAGATGGCCTGCTGTAATATTAGCTGTTAGTCGTATGGCCAGTGCTATGGGTTGAATGAAAGGGCTGATAGTTTCGATGATCACTAGTATAGGGATGAGAGGAATGGATGTCCCCTGCGGTAGTAAGTGGGCTAGGGATGCTTTTATTTTACGGAGGAAGCCTGCGATAACTGCAGCAGCTCACCGGGGGATTGCTATGCCTAGGTTTATTGATAGCTGTGTGGTAGGGGTAAATGAGTGAGGTAATAGACCTAATAAATTGGTCAAACCAATAAATAGAATTAGTGAGATCAGTATAAGGGAGCAGGTTCGTCCCTTAGTGTTATGTATTGTCGTTAATTGTTTTAGTACTAGCTGGATTAACCATTGCTGTAAAGAAGTTAATTGGCTACCAATAAGACCGGTGGGGGAGGGGAAAAGAATGCTAGGAATTATAACACTCAAGATAACGATAGGGATTCCTACAATTGTTGGGGTAATGAAAGAGGCAAATAAATTTTCGTTCATTTTATTTCTCAAGGGTTAGCATGCTTATGTTTATTAACAGCTTTTAATATTGGGTTTAAGGGATAATTGAACTTTGAAACTTTTAGTTGAAAAGTGATGAATAGGGCTAAAATTATTGAAAAGATTGTTATAAATCGTGTTCGTGTGTCTAATTGGGGCATCTGACTGTGGAAAGATCAGGGCTTTCAGTCTTTAACTTAAAAGGTTAATGCTAATTAGCTTCACAGTGACATTATACAGTGACTATAATACAGATAGTAACCACTCTTCAAAATATTTTAGGGGGACTAGCTCAGGTAAAATTGGTATGAAGCTGTGGTTTGCACTGCAGATTTCTGAGCATTGACCATGATAGATGCCTGGGTGAGAGGTTATTAAGGTCGCTTGATTTAGGCGTCCTGGAATAGCATCCGTTTTTACGCCTATAGAGGGCATGGTTCATGAGTGCAATACATCCTCTGAAGAAATTAGTATTCTGACTGATAATTCTGTGGATAATACAACTTGATCATCGACTTCGAGCAGACGGAGTTCTCCGGGTTTGAGGTCCGATAGGGGAACTATGTATGAGTCGAAACATAGATTTTCGTAGTGTGTATATTCATAGCTCTAATATCACTGGTGACCTGTGGTTTTGAGAGTTGGGGGGGAGCAGTAATTTCGCCCATTGTATATAAGATAGGTAATGATGGAAGGGCAATAAGAATAAGAATAGCCGCTGGCAGAATAGTCCATACTGTTTCCACCTCTTGGGCGTCCATTGTGCTTGTATGTGTGAGTTCAGTAGTGAGTATTAGGGAAATGATATAGAGAACTAAGGAACAAATCAGAAACACAGTTATTAAAGTATGGTCATGGAAATATAGAAGCTCCTCCATGATAGGGGAGGCAATGTCTTTAAACCCTAATTGAACTGGATAAGCCATAAAGATATATAGGGTTTTAACCTATATGTTAACTTTGACAAAGTTATGTAATTATTTTACTAATACCTTAAATAAAGAGAGTCATAGTGGCTATGTGGTTGGCTTGAAACCAGTTATAGGGGGTTCGATTCCCTCCTTTCTTAGTTACGCTTTTATGTATGCAGGTTCTTCAATGTATGATAAGGTGGAGGACAACCAAGAAGTCATTCTAGGTTTGTTGGTGTGAGTTCTACTGTTAGAATTTCTTGTTTTGAGGCGAAAGCTTCTCAGATTATGCTGTTAGAGAAATAAAAGAGCCGATGGATGATAATGGTATTTCACATGGTATAGGCGTCAGGGTAGTCTGAATAGCGTCGAGGTATCCTGGACAGGCCTAAACAGTGTTGTGGGGAAAAAGTCGTGTTTACGCCTACAAATATAATTGCAAAGTGAATTTTGGCTCAGGTATTGTCTAACGTGTAGCCTGAGAATAGGGGAAATCAGTGGACAAACCCTCCTAATAATAGCGAAAATTGCTCCCATTGATAGTACTTAGTGGAAATGTGCTGCTACATAATATGTGTCGTGAAGAGCAATGTCTAGTGGTGAGTTGGCCAGGACAATTCCCGTTAACCCTCCGACTGTAAATAGAAAGATAAAGTCTAGGGCTCATAGTATGGCAGGTGATCACTTAATATTGCCACCATGTAGTGTTACTAATCAACTGAAGACCTTTACGCCAGGAGGGATAGCGATCATTATAGTGGCTGATGTACAGTATGGACGGGTATCTACAGCTATACCGACTGTGAATATGTGGTGGGCTCACACAACGAAACCTAAGAAGCCGATAGATGTTATAGCTCAAACTATGCCCATATACCCAAAGGGTTCTTTTTTACCTGAGTAATGTGTAATGATATGAGAAATTATGCTGAAGCCAGGTAGAATTAAAATATAAACTTCAGGGTGCCCAAAGAATCAGAATAGGTGTTGGTATAGGATGGGATCTTCACCTCCTGCGGGGTCAAAGATGTTTGTGTTGAGATTACGGTCGGTTAGGAGTACTGTAATTCCCACCGCTAGAACTGGTAGGGATAGCAGTAGAAGAACAGCTGTAATTGTTACGGACCACACAAACAAGGGAGTTTGATATTGTGCTATAGCTGGGGGTTTTATGTTAATTACTGTTGTGATAAAGTTAATAGCCCCTAAGATCATGGATATTCTCGCCAAGTGCAAGTAGAAAATAGTTAGGCCCACAGAAGCTCCTGCATGGGCTAGATTCCCTGCTAGAGGGGGATATGCTGTCCACCCTGTTCCTGCACCAGCTTCTATCGAGGAGGCAAGGAGGAGAAGAAAGGATGGAGGCAGGAGTCAGAAGCTCATATTATTTATTCAGGGGAATGCTATATCAGGGGCTCCAATTATTAGGGGAACTAGTCAGTTTCCACAGCCCCCAATCATAATAGGTTGACCATGAAAAAAATGATAACGAAGGCATGAGCTGTTACGATAACATTGTAGATGTGGTTGTCTCCTAGCAGGGTCCCTGGTTGACCGAGCTCTGCTCGAATCAGAAGGCTAAGGGCTGTGCCTGCTATTCCTGCTCAAGCTGCAAATAATAGATAAAGAGTTCCAGTATCTTTGTGATTTGTCGAGTAGAATCAACGGTTAATGAACATAAGTACAGGTAAAATGGCTGATAAAGGCATTAGACTGTAAATCTAAAGGCAGGGGTTAAATGCTCTTTTTACCAGGCCCTGAGGTGAATTTTCATATTGGATTGCAAATTCAAAGAAGCAGCTTCAATTCTGCCGGGGCTTCTCCCGCCTTTTTTCTCTGAGCGGCGGGAAAAGTAGATTGAAGCCAGTTGACTAGGGTATTTATCTGTTAACTAAATCTTTCCTGGGCTTGGAACCCACCAATCTAGGTAAGGGCTTAGTTTAAGTAAAGTAATTGGTTTGTGTCCAATTGATGTAGGATAGGATAGAGTAAACCGGAGCAAACGCCACGCCACTGGGTAAGCTCAGCTCCCCCTCCCCCAACCTTCCCCTGCTTCCCAGGCCCAAAGGGCCATGCTTGTGTATTTCACATGGAGTCTGGCTTGGGCCTCCTTAAGGTATCATCAAAAGTAACTTTTTGGCCGGATACGATGGCTCATGCCTGTAATCCCAGCACTTTGGGACACCCAGGTGGGAGGATCGCTTGAGGCCAGGAGTTTGAGACCAGCCTAAGCAACATACCCTGATCCTCTCTCTACGAAAACTTTAACAATTAATGGACTAGTGGCGTTGGCCTGTAGTCCCAGCTACTGGGGAGCCTGAGGTGGGGGAAATCCCTTGAGGCCAGGAGTTGGAGGTTGCAGTGAGCTCTGATTCGGCCTGGGCAACAGAGCAAGACCCTGTTCCCCCCCCCCCCAAAAAAATTAGATAAACCTTCCTCAATGCATCTGTGTCCTCCCTTGTGCCTTCCTCTCCCCTTCTCCACCCAAACATTGAAAATGATAGGAAAACTCAATTACAGGACAAGATTACTCCTATATAATGGAATCGGGGATGCTAGGGCAAGAACTGGGGCCGGGGGTGAGGAGAGAGGTAATAAGGAGAAAGATGGAGGTTTTTAATTTTTTTATAAATAAAAAGAGATTTGGGGCCACTGTATACAGAATTTTGGGGTGAGAGAGAAGGGGACTATCCAAAAATCATAAGTTTTTTGTTGTGATGTAGAGTGTAAACTCCTCCTTCATGCCTGAGAAACTTTCAATGAATTTCTACACATTCTTTAAAAAAAAAAAGCTGCATCAATCGTATTCCATTAGATTGGTAAATTTGTTTAAATGTTCAAATAATTTAATAAAATAGAGTTATTTTGGCAGCTTTATGCCTAAATCTGCATATTCCAGCTTTGATAAGATTTATTCTACAGTTCCAGTGAAGCTTGTCCAGGATTATGTGGGAAAGTCCTTTATTTCTTATTTATGTATATATATTTTTTTTTCATAGGGCCTTTTCAGCCTTAGCAAGGAGGTTTTTTTTTTGAGAAGAGTCTCACTCTGTTTCCCAGGCTAGAGTGCTGTGGCGTCAGCCTAGCTCACAGCAACCTCAAACTCCTAGGCTCAAGTGATCCTCCCGCCTCAGCCTCCTGAGTAGCTAGGACTACAGGCATGTGCCACCATGCCCGGCTAATCTTTTTTCTGTATATATTTTTAGTTGTCCAGCTTAATTGCTTTGTATTTTTAGTAGAGACAGGGTCTCACTCTTGCTCAGGTTGGTCTCCAACTCCTGATCTTGAGCGATCCTCCTGGCTTGGCCTCCCAGAGAGTTAGGATTACAGGCGTGAGCCACCATGCCTGGCCTATTTCTTGTTTAGGTACCAGGAAATGTTCAGGGTTCTTCTACATTCCCTATTTATTTTTCCTTCAGTCTTTCCTGGGTCTCTTCCCTAATTCTTTTTGAATTCCCAAGGAAGAAAGAAGGAGGGAAGATTTACATACCCTTTGATAAACTCAATTTTCTTTGCCATGGGTAAATTTAGGAAGCAGAATTGACTACCGGCAGATTGAACAGCACAAGCAATGCTGTGAATAGATCCATATTTGAGACAGACATAGATATTAGCAGCCCAAGGTACTTTTTGAAAAAGGATAAATAACTGAGGAAGGGTTCTTGTTCTTGTTTGTTTGCATAGGAAAACTTGGTGGAGGGGAAAGAAGCTAAAGATTAGTAAGAAAAGTATAAACTTGTATCTAGAAGGCTACAAGGTAGCTTTGGAAATTAAAAAGTAATGTTATTTGTTTACTTTAAACAGTAATTAAATGTTATTTAATTACTTTTTTTTAACAAAAGAAAGTATTAATAATCTGTCCATATTTTAGGTAAACCTACTATTTGTCCTGATGTTTGAGTAGGATAGAAGTGCATACTATCACTCCTTGGTGTCAGTGTTGCTAAATTGCAGCCTTTGGAAAGGTTGCTTTAAAGTGGGAATATGTAAAATCAAAGATATCAGGAGACAACAAATGTGCACTGAACAGTCTATTAAGAAGTTTGGCATGTTGTAAGAGCCATGCTATTTAGCTCTCAGAAGTACTTTTTGGTTTTGAGGGTGTATCCTTGGTCTTTTATGGCCTCTATCTGTTCTCTGTTAACCTTTTTTACTGCAGAGAATTTGAATCTGTTTCATCACCTTTTTGTTTCTTCCAGATTCTTGATAAGTATTTGCCAGACTTCAAGATTTCAGAAAAGAGGTTGAAAGAATGTATTACAACTCTGAGTCAAGCTTGTAGGCAAGTAGACTGACAGACCAGTTAAACAACAGGTAAGGCAGTGTCACAGTGAGTTACATTAAAAAAGAATAAGAGGAACATTAATATGTCAACTTCATAAGTGTTTAAATAACTTTAATGTATCTTTATAAAGTAATACACATTTTGGAAGGAAATTTATTTTCTATGGAAAAGCAAAAAGAAAATAAAATCACCCACTGTCCCACTTCTCATAAAGTGGCTAACATTTTAATAGATTTCTTTATAATTTTTTTTTTACAGTCATCACTTGATATCTGTGAGGGATTGGTTCTAGGAGCTTCCTTCTATACTAAAATTCAAGGATGCTCAAGTCCCTGATATAAAATGACATGTTGTATATGTATATAACCTATGCACATCCTCCAATATATTTTATTTTATTTTATTTTTTCTTTTTTTTACTGAGACATCAACTCCCATGTATTTTAAATTCTCTAGAGTACTTATAATACCTAATACAATGTAAATGCTATTTAAGTAGTCATTATACTGTATTGTTTAAGGAATAATGACAAGAAAAAAGTCAGTTTCAGTGCAGACACAGTTTCCTCCTCCCCCAGTCCATGGCTGGTTGAATCCATGGATGTGGAACCCACAGATAGGGAGGGCCAACCGAATTTAGTTAAAATAAAAATCATACACTAAAAACCCTTTTTACTTTTTTTGTTTCCACTTAATAATCAGGTTATGAATATTTTCCCATGTCATTAATTTTTTTTTTTTATTTTTTGGAGAAAGAGTCTCACTGTGTTGCCTGGGCTAGAGTGCTGTGGCTTCAGCCTAGCTCACAGCAACCTCAAACTCCTGGGTTCAAGCAATCCTCCTGCCTCAGCCTCCTGAGTAGCTGGTACTACAGGTGCTCGCCACAATGCCCGGCTAATTATTTTTTCTTTCTATTTTTAGTAGACAGGGTCTCACTCTTGCTGAGGCTGATCTGAACTCAAATGATCCTCCCACCTCAGCCTCCCAGAGTGCTGGGATTACAAGCATGAGTCACCATGCCCAGCCCCCAATTTTTCTACAACATAATTTTAATGGCTATATGGTATTCAATTATGTGGTTCTTTCATAGCATTTTACCCAGTGAAATTGCTGGTCAAAAAGAAAGCATATTTTTAAGACTTGCTACGTAACACCAAATTGCCTTATAGCAAGATTATGCTGATTTACATATCCACTGTAACAGTAGACGTTCACACAGGCACAAACGTATATTCTTAAAATAGGTAATAGATTCGCATGGTGCAAAAATGAAAATAATATAGAAAGATTTATAGTTAAAAAAATCTTCCTTTGATCCTGTCACTTTTGTCTTCGCTCTCTACCATCCCATAAGTAAACATTTTGATTAGGTACTTGAGTGTGTGTGTGTATTTCTTAAGCCAGATAACTGTTTTTTTTTTTTTTTTTTTGAGACAGAGTCTCACTGTGTTGCCCGGACTAGAGTGCTGTGGCGTCAGCCTAGCTCACAGCAACCTCAAACTCCTGGGCTCAAGCGATCCTCCTGCCTCAGCCTCCCGAGTAGCTGGGACTA